>KZ807231.1:470379-490246 GCA_000696205.2 Oncopeltus fasciatus
ATTTATATTTATTATATTAATATTAACGCTAAAATATATTTAAATATATAATATAAAATCTCTTAATTGATACTGCTTCTTCAAATATCTAAGTTAACGCATTAATAAAGTTAGTGTTAATCCTGAGTTGACCCATAATAATGTTCATTATATATGTATAACATAATCTGTCTGAATCCAAACAGACCTCAGGGATCAATACGATTCCATTGTTTCCATTTTCCATATATTGTAGTGCTATAGACCGTTGTAGCGAACACAACATCTTTCAAGATAAACTAAATACAGATTAATATAACATCTAAAATTACAAAAATACTACATTAATAAAATAGTAATTTCGAATTAAAACTATTACAACACACACACACATTCTTATGATATTAACTAAGACTCATTCGATTTCATTTTGCCAGTATTAGAATACTCTCATCACAAGGTAACCTAGTGCCTTATATATTATATATAGGAAAAACTACTCCCTGAATCTAAAAAAATTTCTCAAGATCTCTCTTGAAAAAATAAAAAATTTAAATGAGAAATACTCATAATGTGTGTGTGTGTTTGTATGTATATATATATATATATATATATATATATATATATATATATATTGAAACACTTGGGGCTGCGATTTATATAATAAATAAGAACATGTGGGAGAAAGAGTATAGTGAACACACAAAAAGAAAAAAATACAAAATACAATGAGTAAAAATTTCTGGGAGAATTTACTCATAGTAATTTTTTCTTTCTGTCTGTTCACTACACTCTTTCTCTCACTTGTTATAATTTACTATGTATATAATTTTTTTGTATCTTTATCATCATAGTTTTTTCTCAGCAAATTGGCAACTCATCGTGAGCAATTTTCAAATTGTAATTTTATTTACAGGATGTGCTAAATGTATTTGAATTATAAAAAAAATTATTGTTAAGAGGAAAACTTAATTTTAATTAATTAATTTTGTAACATTGGTGTTCTGTAACGATATTGCGAGAGAAAAAAAAGAGTTTTAAGTAGGATTTTAAAAATTTGCCTTTTTTCCCCTGCTAGAATTCTCTACGCACTACGTACATATTATTTGTATTTATACGTTGGAAGTCTAATTCTAATCAAGCAAGTTTCTGCTTGTCATTTTTTTTTTAACCTAAAAACAATTTTCTTAATAAGTTCGTTATGAAAGAAAAAGAACTGTCATACCTTCCATTGTCCGTCTTCATTGGTTTCTGCAAACCATCTTCTGTTGGCGAGCGCTTTCGGACATTGTCCATCTTCGTGGTCNATATATATACATATATATAAGGCACTAGGTTACCTTGTGATGAGAGTATTCTAATACTCTAATAATAAAATGAAGTCGAATGAGTCTTTGTTAATATCATAAAAATGTGTGTGTGTGTGACCATTCCATATAGGTCTCTGAGAACATCTCTGAATACATCAGAACTGATTCAGAACTACTGAATACAAGTACTTCCTAATCAGCCTACGAATATACCATAAACTCTTATAGCCCCAAATGGGAGGTAGATAAGGGCCAGTTCCTCCTTGGATTAGGAACAGGGAAAAATGGAAATTGAACCAACAACTAACAAATATATGTTTCCTATTCCTTCGAAGCAAGTATCAGTGCAGTTGTTCTCAAAAGACTCCAGTACACTGTAGAACCATGTGTTACAATTATGTAATTATGTTATCCCCCTTATCGTTATCTTTTCTAGGAGCAGTGGGTGTGAATGGATTTGTACTTTCTTTAAGTAAGCTATGCTTTTCCTCACTTGAACTTTCTGTTAAGTTCAAATCGTTCGCTAAGCTCAATACTTCTTCAGTCAAGCTCGGCTCTGTCGTGAATGTAACAATTTCTTCTTGCAATCGCCTAATGCCGTTGCGGTTGCATTCACGATCCTTCAATGTGTGGATTACTCTCCTCATCAGTGAACGTGATTTCAGTTGGATAATTTCCTGAAGTTGCCCCCCACCAAATTTTTTTTTTTTTTTTTTAAATTCAATCTTGTCACTACCGCTCCATCAGTATACTTGTTACTGATTTATCAATAAATCAGGTCAAGTAAGGAAGTTTTCCTTTCCAAGCATGTATTAGCCTTCAATATCAAATTTCTATCTACAAAGAAGAACATGCATTTCAAACAATATTTGAGAGCCAGTTTTTTTTAAACAGGTGAGGTGGCAAAAACATAATATTTTGATAAGACCGCGATTATACTCCTCTCGAATTGGGTTGTATAAGATCGAAGCGAACTGCACTGCTATTGAGGCANTGTTTTTCACAACGATAATTTTAGCGGGTTAAGAGAAATAAATTAGAAGACTGGTTGGTTGCAAATTAAAAAAAAAAACAAATTAAAGTAAATTGGTTGTCCCCAAAGGCCTTTATTCAGCTGATGTCATAAAATTAACCCCAAAAATAAAGGCAACCTTCTGCCATTTTTTTTTTAAATCTTAAGTTGCAAAATGTGAAACTGAGGTGTTTTTCTATTCCAAACTTTTGGGTGATTGTTAAATATTGGTTCAAAATTTTACTATTTCTTCAAAAAAGGAATAAAATATCATATTTAAATTATATTATTTTCTTCCAAGCGCACAATTACATTTAAAAAACAGTCACCTTTTTCTCACAAAAACATTAATAGAAAAGAAAGCACGTAAACCCTCACAGACAAACACAGATGTACACTCAGTACAGTCTTAAAGATGATTCGTTCACATTCGATTAAATGATCTAATAATTCTAGTGGTACGTCTTTTTTCCGCTCTCTAGTTAAAGCTAGAACACTGCTAGCCATTACGAAAGGTAACATTACTAAAGCATCTCTCTGGTCAAACACAGCGCACACTGGCAACAAACTCTGGAACCAGCAGTTCACAAAGAAGGCCGAGAACATCTGGATTTCATACACACGACTATTAGCATACGATTCATGCGGGCTAACCACAGTAAAATGGGTGTTCTATAGAATATAGAATTTATATATAATTTATTTTAAGAAATCTGAATGTTCATAAGATTTTGGATACTTCATACAACACACGCAGTTTATGTATTATGTATAAAGATACATAATTATCGGTAATACATCACTATTTCATTAAATGTGTAAAACCACCTTAGATAATTTCATATTATATATTATAATTACAATTCCGCACATATTATATTATCATATTATACGTATCAGTTATATAACGCTACTTATCCCAATGTGCAACACAATACATCAAAATATATCATAAGGCTTACACTGTTATCAGATAAAATCCAAATGTTATTTAAAAATTTAATTGAAAAATATTTTAAGACATGTCACTAAGCTAAAATATATAGCTGTTTTACATATTTTATACGAAATTGGTAAAATTGCTTAGATGCGATAACTCTTTGCCTTTTATATATTTTTCTTTTATTAGAATGGCTGCCTTTATTGAGAAAGAAGAAAATTTTATTAATGCTTGTAATTAAAGCCATATTCATGAAATTCATNGGTATCACTTTATCACACTTCAAAATGCTTTTTGCTCAGGACATTTGTCAAATCAAAGGAGTCTTTATTAAGTCTCATATTTCCTTAATTAGGGCATTGTTAAGATTTGAATCACTAGTTATTTTTGTTTTTTTAGGTTTCTTATAAAACCACTGTATTATAAATTGTAGTAAAAAATAATTATTTTATTCTTTCTTAATTAATAAATTTCAATTTATTTCCTTCTCTTAGATCTTCGTTCTTTTCATTATTATTCATCATTCTTGGTTTCAACTCTCTTGCTTTCTGTAGGATTCACAAATCACTCATTAAAAATATTGGCTTATTTTTTTTTTAAATAGTCCAATTTTTCAAGCTGTATAAGGTATTTTTTTTCGATTACCTTCAGCATTTATTATATACTAAATAATATTTTAGAATTTCATGTTCATATTGTCTAAATTTTGAATTCATCGATCTATTTTTTTACCAGAGTTTTACTTATATAAATAAGAAATAAAATTATTATCAACACCATTATTTTCTTATTTATCATGGATAGAGTTTTGTTTTTCATAATCATTCAAGCCATGATTTTTCCAAGGTTTAATTATCGTTTCTTTTTCATTTTTTAGGGACATTATTTGTCAATATAAACCAGTTATTTTTTTTCTAAAGTATAATAAGTTTTTGAATAGTATTAACTATAAACTAATATTAATAATATTATTACAATTAATTATTATATTATAATATTAATACTTAATTCCTAAATTGTATTTCATCTAAAACCCCACAAGTTTCTTCGTTAATGATTCTTTTAACGTTTTTAATCCCTCTTTTTCCATGTATTTTAAATTTAACGTCAAAATGGCCAGTCGAACAAAATTGTGAATTCATTTTTTTTCTATATCTACTTTCTCAAACACAAAGGCATATGCCATAGATTTTTAAAGGATATTTTTTTTTTTTTTTTCATCATGAAAATAAAACTAAAGAAGACAGGAAATCTACTCACCCCCAGTAAATAGAATGAAACCAGACACCCTTGCTATAAATATTTCTCCTTAAAAACTCCCATTATCATAATTGTTCCTCTCTGCCACCCCTCTTTAGCCCTTGGAGCTCATCTTTTAGACTTTATATTAATAGTCACATTTCGAGGGCGTTGTAAAAGCTTTGGAATCATTTACATTTTCATTATATAATTTCATTTTCTAAAAATAATTATTCAAATATACATTTGGAAGAAATGACACAGTTAGCATAATTAATTCTTGCCCAAATACCCAAAAATGAACTAGAATGATCTAATAATTCTCAACTAATGTTTTATTGGAATGGAAAATAATTTTAGTTACATCAATATGTTATCTGGGTAACATTTCCAAGCAAAACTTTAGGCTTTATCAGTTACATTTTTGTAGTCATTAGTCAAAAATTTACTATACCTGAAATATATTAAAATGTTAAAATCGAATCATTACATTTTTTTTAACTTTTATTTATTTATTGCATTCTGTTAAATTAAAACATTTTGTAATTTGATCCCCACAATGAATTAGAGAAAAAAAAATGACATAGAATATCAATCATATGAGGAGTGAAGGTGAACAATGATACCACTCTCAAAATTACATATTACGTATATTGCCTACAAGGGATTAAATACTTAGGGGATGGAAAAAATCCTCATTATCTAGATTAATATTAAATAGGACATCATATCCACTGGTACAACAATAGCACACTCTGGTAACTCCTAAACTAATAATTGAGAAAGACGTGAGAACGGGATTCGAACCCACTAGTTTTAGCATACGATGAACTTGATAAACATTTAAATACAGCTGCACCTGAAGCAGTTATTTTTTATAATTAATTTATATNATTTAAGAACGCAACCTTCTAAATGAATTAGCAATTTATCGACCAAAAATTAAGTTTCAAATCAATTCTTTTTTTTTTTGTGTGTGTTCTAATACTTATTTCTCTGTTTATTGTTTTAAAAACCTACTTCCAAGTCAAAATATTCTTGTAAAACGTTATAATTGAAAGAGATATAACAATATATATTTAAAATATATCTTAAGGCAAAGTTAAATAAGGATAGATAATAAATGGAAAAAAAATATGAAGGAAATGAAAAAATAAATAAACTTACATTAACTTTCTTTGGAAGTGGGTAGTGATGTAGAATGGAAAGAGAGAAATAAAAAAATGTTTATTTTCAGATACTCTCTTGGCATTTCTGACAGACAGAATTCAGTAAAAAGAATATGGAACACACATTAAAATGTAATATATTTCAAATCATACTCATACATGTCTAATACAGAAAATTATAACTTATAAATCTGAATTTTTGATTTTCTGATATGATTGATAATGAAAATCCCAAATGCTATCGTTTGAAATGAACGGTGAAGAATGAAACAATTCATTTAACTAATTAGGCTAAATTGACTCCGGGTATCCAATATTCTACCAAAGAGATATAATTAAATGATACCTAAACTAAATATACAAATTAAAATAGAACATTTTCACTTATCTGTAGAAACTAGATTTCTGCAATGTGAAACCACTTTTTCTTACGATGAAATTTTTCAAATTTTTATTCACAATCATATACAATGATATCTCTTTTACTAAACAACTGTAGCTTAAATTAAGACATTTTTCAGCTCTTAATGAGCTGATGTTGAGTAAATGTATATGCATTACATATTAATTAATTTATTAATTTTTTTTTAATGGCATGCCAACCTTTGGTCATTAACGCTAGGTAGGTATTTTTAGAAGTGGGAAGATATTTTCAAGAAGAAGAATTTCCTAGCAATAGGTCATGGTGAGGTATAATGAATTGTTAATCGAATAGTTATTATGTGGATGTACTCAGTCATTTCTTTGTACTAGGAAACTATGAAATTTATAATTAAAAAAATCGAGTGTTAATGGAAAAGAAGCCTACTGAAAATGCATCCAGATAAGATTCAATAGCCAGCCCTCTTTCAAAATGTTCATTACAGAGTCGATGACTTTATCGTCATCCAATAGAATTTCGTTTAGAGTCCCATTTAAGTTATATTTCTTCCTTGTTTCTTTGTAATTTAAAAGGAAAACTTATTTTTTAGCCGAATTAATTGGAATATCTAAAATGTAAATCGACATAACTTTTGTATTATAGGGGCTTATAGGATATTTCGATTCAAAAAATAAAATTTTGCTCAATAGATTGGAATATTGTCAGGATATATTATATACTGTCTCTATTTAGAAATGATTGAACAGATTAAATGACAGAGGTGAATACCAAGACAGTGCCCCTCCATGCTGTATGATATATACGGCATAATAGTGAGTTCTTAATGCCTGGAGGAATGAAATATTTTTTACAAAAAAATATGTGATGAGTGAGCATTCACGTGGTATCGTGATTAGTGTGCACTACTCGCATGCCAAATGTCCTGGGTTCAAATCCCGATTCTCCTATTTTTTTGTTATTATATTTTGAACAAAATTATAGCTTTACAATAACTACTTTTTACAATTTGAATTATTTTAAAGAGAGTAATAAGGATATTGATATTGATTTTTTTTCTCTTCCTATAATTCCTCCACCATCACTCCCTTTCTTTATGTTTTTTAATTAAAAATGAAATGCATTTATTAGCGATTTTCTAATTTGGTTCTCCTATAATCTCCCCTCGATGATTTTTAACCATTTTAAAGAGTAATAAAGATGTTGGTGATTTATTTATATTGTCTTCCTTTAATAACCCTCCTCTCCCTCTCGACTTATTTTAGCTATTGTATAAATTATGCGTAAAAATGAACTATTGTATCAAATGGAGAGTTTTAGATTATTATTAGATGTTTTTGTTGAGGTTCGGCCAAGGTAGATCCAAAAAATACAATTAAAAAACGATTATTTTATTTTAAATTATTTGCCAACGTTTAGGCTTACATATAAGCCATCTTTAGGTCCATCATGAAGGCGAGAGTGAACGTCGTGTCACCAGGATCCCATATTCATGACACTTAACATTTGATAGATAGCCCTAAAGGTGGCTTACAATGTCAGCCGAAACGTTGGCACACGGTTTTATAAGTTTATGCAGCTTTCGAACGATTTTATAAAACGTTATATATTGTATGATACATTTTGATCTTCTGATGAGGCGTGTAAGAACGCGAAACTAGTCTGACAACAAGTGTTATTAGAATTTTTCTCATTTATCTTATTCAACCTTTTGCCGGTCAAAAAATTTATTAAAATATAAAAATAGCTAAACAGTTTTCCCATAACTCCGCCTGTGGGGCAGTGGTACTATGTGCCCCAAACAATGGCTCTTTGAAGCCAGTTTCAGGGAGGAGGGATCGAGATATAACACATCAATAAAAAACTTTTAATTTTATAAATATTATTTTTTGTGGCGTTTAATCCCACGTAATTTTTAACAATTATTTGTGCAAGGGAACAGAATAAAAAATCTAACTGTCCCAGCCAGGAGTCGAACCTGGATCTCCTGCTATCCAGGCCGGTGCATTTTCCATTTATGCTACCGAGACAAGTCTGATAAAAAATTAAATTCCCCGCGCTAGTTTCGAGAGTCTAACCTCCGAGGCAGACGAATATATCGTCTTATGCTCGGAGGAGCTTTATTTAACTTGTTTCGATAGCATAAATTGAAAATGCACCGGCCCAGATAGCAGGAGATCCAGGTTCGAGTCCTGGCTGGGAGAGTTAGATTTTTTATTCTGCTCCCTTGCACTAAAAATTGTTATCAATAAAAAAACTTGTGCTCAGCTGGCTTCGACTTATAGTGCCCTGTAAGATTACTAGGCCAGGGTGTCCGAGCCCTGTGACCCCTCTAATCGGTCTATAGGCAGATAGGCTGAGAACATGTCTGCCCAAATTATAAATTATTCAGCGAACCAATAAAAGCTCGGCCCAACTCCCACGTAGCGGTGGTTACAGTTCATAAGCCAAGCAAGTAAACAGTTCCAGTGCCGTCCGACAGCGATATGTATAGTGTAGGGCGGGAAGATTTGCATACACTTTCCTTTCCTGCAACACAAGACAATAATGTCTGTCGAAGATACGCAACGCGAACTCCCTACAAGTTTGTTTTTGATTGGGATTTGAAAACTTTCCTCTCGGAACAGCAAACAGGCCGAACAGTTTGGAATCCCCGACACAGCATGTGTACTGAACAAGCGCAACTGTTTAATTAAATACACAAGAACAAAAGGCTACACATTGTATTGTAATCGCCATTCAAATTGCCTAAACCCCCCTCTACACGCCCTCTCTCTCAGCTGCAAACGGCTTACTCAAAATTAAATTCCTTTCTCTCATACGTTCACGAAAACTCTTGCTCAACAGAAACAACACCGTAGAAATTATAACTAAAACTATTTTGAAAAGACAAGTTTAACATAACACTGTGATTCACTTTATTTTTAGCAATGTCTTATTTTAATTTTTTTTTTCAAAATAACCCCATTGAAAGTACTCCAGTAACTAATTTTAGTAAGTGTTTTTAAAGTAATTAAATCTCTATTTTTCTCTACACTGTTAAGCTTAATGCCTCTTAACTTTCTGAAAAAGCTAAATTTTTCAGTTACTAATTAATATGCCTCAAACACTCAAAATTATTAAATTTCTATATTTTCCTTTAGTTAACTTACTAAATTAAACAACCTTATGGTTATTTTTAGCAGATTTCTCGTAAGAAATTCACGTTCATATCATGGCGCGATTTTTGAAAGTTTTAACTGATCATCACAGACCCTGCATGAGAGAAGGTAATCAATGAAAATTGTTTATGTGTGAGTGAACTTTTTAGGGTTTCCGAAATTTATAAATAATGAAATCAAATTAGTTGTTTACATTTAATTTTACAAATAATCTGGCATTGTTAGCTTAAATTAGAGGAGTGTAAGGTAGAAACAAAAATTTATTATCTAAATATCTTATTTATTAAGCGTAACGAAAAAGTATATAATAAAAAAAAGCAGTTATATAAGAGTTATATTCTCCTTCATTTTTCAAAAACGCTTATTGAGGATGATATTTTTAATGTTAATTTTAATGTTCATTTCTAATCCGAAGTTCCCAGGTTCAATGCCCACATTGCACAGTTTTTCTTTTCTTTTCTGTGCTTCTGTTTGTATTGACCCAGAGGATTCTTAGTGTGCTTTTAGGGAACACCGAGCCCTAATTGTGAACCATTCCTCATTAAAAAAGATAAAATGAGACGACCAAAATGGTGTGCTGACCTGGTGACTTCTCTAGTTGTCCGTGAATCGACAATAAATGAGTCCTCAACATGTATTTATCCCTGGGCGGCCTTTTGCAGGACTGGAGGGAAAGCTAGGGGATTTTGTATTGAAATTTGTAGAATTAAAACCAATTTTATCGTTTTACCATTAAAACAAATATTTTTGGTATTCTTGCCAACATTTCGGCCTAAATTTCAGGCATCATTCAGGGCAATGTGGGTGAGATAATCGTCTGTTTTTGTAAAACTAAAATCATGACCTTAATAAAAAAAATTTTTTTTTTAAGGTAAATTTGATGACAATCAAGATTTATGAAGAGAGGATCCTCAGAAATTCGGGTTTTGTTGACCAACAGTCAGTTGTTGATAGTTGAGCACGAGTCTCTCTCTCTCTCTCTCTCTCTCTCTCTCTCTCTCTCTCTCTCTCACTTTCTCTCTTTCTCAATCATCCTTTTTGGTATGTTACTCTCAGAATATTAATTTTCCAATACGTTCAGTATCCAGTTTTCATGCATTTTATACAGTCGATTACACACAGTTTTGTATTTTCATATATTTATTAATTTATTAGATTAAGAAATATAGACATGTTTCTATTTTATTTTTGTATGTTTTCACACCGAAACTTTGGCTAAAATAAAAACTTTTTTTTATTGCAAATTAGTTTTTAATTCTTGATTTTATTTCTCCAAGACCGAATTCCTAATAATCCTCTCTTTAAAAAAAATTTTATTTTTTAATTTTACTAAAACTTGACCAGTATTAAGAGGCATTACATATCATAAATGTTTTTAAATTGTGACTAAAAAATTTAAAAAAAGTTGTATTTGCAATAAAAGTAAATTTTTCGTCACTCATTGTTATTAAAAAATAATTCCAAATACACTTGGAATTATTCGCCACAAATAAAACTGTGGACTTCTATAAGTATATTTAAACGCTTTTTCTACGCTAACTGTGATTTAGGTTTTGAGGGCTTCAAAAACTTAAACAAAAAAAAAAAAAATGAGCGCTATAACAATTACTCTCAGTGCTTATTGCGTCACGAATCACTGTCGTCTCAATGTAGACTTTCCCTATTTACTTTTCTGACCTCTAATCCGACTAGTGGTAAAGGCAGCTGACCCAGATCGTTATAAGTACCTCTACAGACCTCCTGGCTAGATCTATTTCCTAGTTGTGACGACAGCCAAGTCTATTTATACTTCTGGTCACGAGGCGGGCTCACGACCGGCTCGGTGCTCAGGCGTCCATTCAATTTGAACGCCTCGTCCTCCAGACATCTGTTGCGTCTTCTTGCATTACTGCATATTCCCCATGAACGCTAGTGCTCAAGCTATCGGATTTCATAATGGTTCATCACGAAACGGGGTTAGAGTCCCGCCGTAGCTTTCCTGCTTGAAAATAACTAGAGGATTTGATTTTTTAAGATTTTTCGTTTTAGACTTTGTTAAAAGTACGGCTCAGTAAGAAATCAGATAAGGATTCTTAATCAATATATTAGGATTAACTTATTTATTTATTTAGTAATTTATGTTTCGACGATAGAACATAATTAAATGTTTAACAATGGCTAATATAATGACAAAATATAGATGCTTCATTAATAATTGTTCGTCAAAATAGAAGGACATCAAAGTAATAAAAATACATAAAGGGTTATAAAGAGTATTTCTAATACCCGAGTAGCACTGATTAAATCTATGACGTACATTTTAATTCTTAACTCTGAGCTAATTAAACTGATTATTCGATGCAAATAACAATAAATAAATCAAAATTAGTTACATTTATGTTATTTTTTAAATTGAGAAATCAATGGGAAATGAGGACAAAACTTGAAAGCCTTTCGAATACGGAAATGTATTTATAACAAAAAGTCTTAATATTTTTGATAAAAGTAACGATATCCATGAATTTTACGTAAATGTGAATAAGAAACCCTTCATAGGTAAGTACTTAATACATTTTAATAAATTGCATCTGGAATCGAAAGGTCAAGAAGAAAGATTGTTGTTCCAGTTCCTTGACCCTTCACCTTTCAGAAACACTCCACGGATAAGTACTTATTTATTTGATATATTTGTATGGGCTACTGTTTAATAAAATATAACTACATGAGAATTGTTACTAAAATAATGTATCAAATAAAGTATAATGTGAAACTATTGCCATTCTTAACTGACAATAAAGAAACTGTAATTTAACAATAGCTAAATTAGAAATATTCACAGAAAGTTAGTTATTATACTATCCAAGTCATTGAAAGTTTATCACACAATACTCACTTATGGTGATAGGAATTTCCATCGTCTTTTCTCTCCCTGACTCGCTCTTGGAGGACATAGCCCTTTCCCAAGAAATCTTCTTCAGTGGGAATTAGCTGCGATTCCCCTTGCTCAATCAAGGAACAATGGCCCCCACATAACCTCCTATAACTCTTATATTTCGCCGATTCCTTAGAAGTATTATTATCCTAAAATTGAACTTCTTTTGATAAATTCCAGCCGAAAGTCGAGAGTTCAAGAATGAAATTTTGTTCATTGGGATTTCTCAATCTTTCACCTTACAGAAACACTTTAATTTAATTCTTTAAAAATTATTTGAATGTCCGAACACACATACTCTATGTAACCTAAGAATCCCTGCAATAGATCCTTTCAAAAGAGTTAAGAAAAATAAACTGATTATGTAGAATTTATAATAGTCAGTATTAATAATGAAGTATCAGATCATGGATCAAAAATTTCAGAAAGGTAATTTATAAAGGGATATATATGAGGATTTACTATGTCACAGTTACTTAAATCAGGATTTTTTTTTTGTTTATGCTTCTGTCAGGGAAAAATGATATTAGTATATAAGTAATTATGGTTTAAATCAAAGAGGAGGAGGGTACAGAGAATAATAAGACTTTTCAAAAAAAAAAAATTATTTAGGAAAATAATAACGAAGTAGAAGGACTGGGTTGGACTCTCTCATATTATTCTAAGACAACCATCTTCATGATTAAACCTTAAATTCAATAATACCAAAATTTAGACAACATGGAGGGCGCTAAAAGGGTTAACACTTTTAGAAATACTTTTTTCATTATTCTAATAATCAAAAATATCGAAAAAATCCACATAAATGGGTGAACATAAGTTCTTAGAGTATATTTCTTTAGTATTTCATTGAAGAATTCAATTTCATATTATAAACAAGTTAAAGGACACTTTTAAGAATGTATTTAAGATAACGGAAGGACGACAATATTATTATGGGCTACTGGTTAATAATAATTTAAAACAACGATAAATTAATGTCAATTTATTGTGATAAATGAGTACACCTACTAATTACAGCTAGCAATCGAACCTAATGCCCTTAGTAACTGATAAAGAGTTAAATAGAAAAGATAATTTACTTGCAGCAATATATATTTATTTACATATTAATTTATATGTACAAATGAATTATATGTGCTTATTTTCAAGGCGGCCTCAGAAAAATTGTTAAATTGTCTGCACTTACTGGTAATTCTCACATCATTTTTATTGTTACCGGAACTGCTAAGGCTACGATCAGCCAGTTGCATGGAATCAAACACGCAATAGGACTCGGGGGAGCGGTGTTCATGGAAGAGGAATGACTGGCCTAGAAGAAAAAACATCAAAAATGAAAAAATTTGGAGTAACCATCATTTCATTTTTGAAGTAAGGAAGCAGGTGGCATCTTTCAATTGGTCCCTTCCCATACAGGTCTAGTCCTCTCGAACTTGCTACCCCAGGCATTAAATATATATCAGCAGTAACCCCCCCCCCCCCAACCCCTCCCTATGGACCAACTTCAGCCATTAACGAACTCATTATTCTCAATTTATTATGTTTTAACAAATTCAGTACAAATTATCAGATAATTATTCAGCAATATCAGTATGGAGTTAATGTTTGATAAATAAAAATCTTAAATCTAAGCAATACATCGGTTCAAATGAATGGAACAATGGAGAAAGTTTCTCGTTGACCGCTAACTTCTATTGTCACAATTCATCGAATAAAAGAGAATGTTTATGGACATTCTCAGTACGGATATTAATTACGAATAAAGGAATATTTGGCTTAATTAGAAGGCAAATCTCATGTGTAACCCTGTTCTCAATTGTTTTATTTTCCAGTCTGCACTAAAGTTTTCAAAGTAATTTAAAGTTAAACAATCTAACAAGGAGGATACAATCAGGAATTATTTTTTTGTTGCGCCAACATGTGTCCCTGTAGGCATTCTATCCATTTCTATTGTTTTAATAATATGGTTCATTCTTCTTAAGCAGAATTTTGTTCTGAACGCTAATTTTTCTACTATGTTGTGTACAACATAATGTATTTTTCCATTGGTTAGTAAAACCACTGATTTTCTTTAATGTCCGGTATTTATTCGTTCATTTATTATATATTATTATTATAATTTATTTTTATTTTATTCAAATTCACTACACTATACTTAAAATGAGTCTTATATAGTTTTTCATGTATTGGTTTAATATTTTGAATTGTGCACCGCAAAAACAATTCTTAATCACACTAGAATTGATATACAATAATTACTACTGTCACAAGCAAAATTAATATTCATTGGCTTCTTTTGGCCAAAAATACACATACGTGGTTCACAAATGGACATAATTGCGTACGATATAAATAGGTTTTTCTCATGCTAGGAACAATGACACTTTATCTTGAAGATATATTATTATTATTATTCTAAACATATAATTAATAAGAGCAACAAATTCGGAATGTTTGATTACAGTGGGTGAAGGCTCCTGCTGGAGTATGTGGAAATGAGATGACCGACGTTCCGGCGAAAGATGTAGCTGTGGTTGGGAAGTAGACTCTTTGGCTCCCTTGTCGTACCTCATGAGCAATCAGCTTAGGAAGATTATTTGAGTTAGCACAAAGATCGAATGTTAACTGATAATGAAAAATTACCAAGAAATACATATCGATTATCGAAACAAGTATGTGGACCATTTACCATGAATTATAAGACAGAGCAGTTGAGGCTTGAACATGTCAGGAGTCGGGTGACTTTTATGCCTTACAAATACATAAATATATTTTGAAGTTTTCAGGATAAGGCTTATTCAGGCAATAATTACTTCAAGTGGATATTGGCCTGCCAATTAGACTGATTATATTTCCAAATAATTCTTTCTACTTTTTTGAAGTTTTTTATGTTAAAAAAATATCTTTATAATGTTATAAATACTATACTAATACTAATGACATAAATTTCTACGTCGCGTGGAACATCTAACAATTAATTTCCAATTATAGTGAATAATAAATCTCATGTGTAACCCTGTTCTCAATTCATAAACGCAAATACAAACAAAAAAATTTTAATTATCTTAATATTGATTGGTGTCAAATATAACAATTGAACGTTTCTATTTAATAAACTGATAATTCTTTAAAAAAAAAAAAATCCTATTAAGAAAGTTAAGTTAGTTATTAAGTGTTGGACTGGAACTTTAATTTTAAAAATACCTAATACAGAATTTTATATTTATTGCTATTAAAATTATATATTTTTGGTTGAAATTTGATTAGATTGGAGGCGAGAGTTCAGGAGGAGACCAAAATTACTGCGTTAATTTCTTCGTTATTATTTGAGTTATAAAAACATTTTCAGAAAAGATTACGTGTAAACTGTAATTTTTGAACATTCGTGTTCTGTAACATTTTTCAATAAACACTTATTAAAAAAATTATTTAATAGCTACTGAAAAGAAAACTGTTATACAGAAAGCGAGTGAACTACACAGATTTTGTTAGATANTCATGGAAATGTGAACTTAGGGACAGGACGTCCTCTCTCATCTTCATGATAGCCCTGAAGATGGCTTACAATGTAAGCCGAAACGTTGGCAGATAATCCTTTATTAAAAAATACATTTTTTTTTAAATTTGTGTTTTTTTGGATCTACCTTGACCGAACCCCAACTAAAATCATCTTAGGCTTGTAAATTAAATTTCGTCATTTACTCTTATGTATATTTATCGTTATCAGAAACATGGAAAATCGGTGTAGCTACGCAGCTCCTGTGTGTCAAACTTGTTAAAATTTGATATAATTGAAAGCAATAGATTTATACTTAAATTTTGTTTTATAGGTATAATTAGTAAAATTTAGTAATAACTCCATTATTAAAGCATTGCGTTCGAGAAAGCACAACCACAATTCAAATAACTCTTTAATTTAATTATTAAACTTTCATTTATTTATTACGTTCTGTTAAATAAAAACATTTTGTAATTTAATCACAATGAATTCCATTTAACAATTTCAAATTGTCCTCAGTTGTAAAGAAAATGTTTGAAAAAAACTATAAACAAGAGCGTAAATAACAAAGAAAAATGAATATGAAAACGAAATAATTGAAATTGTGTCAGAGTAAAAATTAACTTGGAAATCACATATTATACTATTGTCACTTCACTTAAAATATCTAAAATTATTTTTATTAAACAAATTCGTTTATTTTTTTAAATATTATTATTGTCACATTTACTATTGTTTTGGTCACATTTTAAATATTTAGACATGGAAACATTTTAGGAAAAAATATAAATAAGAGAAGGAAAATTTTAGGAATTATGGAGTAATGAACATTTTTTTAAAAAGTGCCCTCACTATTTAAGATACTTGCCTTTTAAGGGCAGATGAAGAGCTTCAAAGCTTGTTTTGACCTTTTAAAATATCGCTTTTTTGACATTTTGAAAAAGCTTTAAAAAATATTATAAGATGATTATAACTGTTTTCCATATCTCACTTAGTTCTCATACTACATTACAGTTACAAAAATCTTGTAATTAATCACTTTTATTTGATTTGTTTTTTAAAAATCAAAAATGCACTAAATAACTGAAGGTAGATCAAAGCTAGTGATATTGATATCTTCATTTCAATATGAGTTACGAAAAATTATATCACAGATGCAAAATATAAATTTTCTATAACATATTTACGATAGACTCTTATTATAAAAGTTGACGCAAAAAACAAAAGCATATTTATTAATATAAACCTAGCGAATGAAAGGTTGTTTGAACAACATTTATCAAATATGCATAAGAAATATTTTTTACCATTTCATTTATTTATTTGCAATTTTCATCAAATTACATAAAATAGGGGCTTTGAGAATTGAAAAGATCTTTATTCTAATTCACCTTAAAGATATACTTACTCGTAATGCATATGAATTTAAATATTTTATATCAAATACAATCCAAATAATACAAAAATTAAAAACTTTCAAGCAACAGATTTTAAAAGAACTATGGAAAAAAGCAGAAATTTTTAATTGGTCACAGAACTAAGTGTGTATAAAAAATTCATTTCACAACTTTCGAGAGAAAATTCAAAAGTACACTCAAAAATTAAAAACTCCATATCAGACCTTAAAGGGTAAGTTTTTTTAAACAACTGAATGCGTCAATTAAAACTACTGAATAGACCTAACAACCCTATAATTTTGCTTCTCTGACGTTAAAACGCAATCTTATAGTAATATTTATAATATAGTCAGCTTATACCCTGTATAATATATATACACATATATATGTCACGCATACGTATATGTGTAATATATATGTATGGTATATATATTTCATGTATTGGTTTAATATTTTGAATTGTGCACCGCAAAAACAATTCTTAATCACACTAGAATTGATATACAATAATTACTACTGTCACAAGCAAAATTAATATTCATTGGCTTCTTTTGGCCAAAAATACACATACGTNTATATATATCAGTGTGTGTGTGTAAGTTCCTGTGTCGGTAATTTTTAAAGTAATGTAACCAAATTCGGTAATAAAAGTTATTTTGGCAAAACATTGGATGATTTCACCAATGATTGAAATTGATTGAAAGAGGATGGAGATATAGGACTATATCGACTTGACAATCGTCAATACTTAACAGATTGATTTTTTTTTTAATATACCATGGAGAGAGGGAAGCTTAGAGAAAGTTCCACAATTTTGTTTTTAATTAAATTTCTAGTATCGAAGTAGTGTAAAATCCGATTGCCTTATTTTCATGTACAAAAAGATTTTTTACAAAAAAAAAAAAAAAAAAAAAAAAAAAAAATAGCGCATTACGGGAGGAATTTATGAATGAAGGTATTCATGAACTCACCCTTCCCCACCGGTCAGTCTAAAGTCAGCCGCAGCGCTCTTATCTTTATCCCCCATGTATTCTTATGTATTCTCCCCATACATGCAGTTCGTCATGTACCCTTATCAGTGTGAATCCTTCATGAAACATGCGAAATCAGCTTAGCTTACGCAGGTTCTGTGTTACTAACTTTTCTTGGCACTATCCACTTCAGTATCAAGATAATACTTTTGAAAAACTAACGTATGTGCTATATAAATAGTAAATAAGAACAGGTGAGATAAAGAGTGTAGAGAACACAAAAAAAAGAAATAAAAATTTACAAAGAGCAAAATTTTTGGTTAAATTACTCATTCTAATTTTTTCTTTTTGTGTGTTCACTGTACTCTTTCTCCCACCTGTTCATATTTAATATACATATATATTACACACACACACACACTTATACATATATACATGCAGGGAGTTCTATGTAATAATATGAATACATATACGGCTAAATCCAGGCCATCGGGGGATACCAGAATGCACTTGGCCGTATAAATGCAGAAGCACTAGTCATCACNGTGTGTGTGTGTGTGTGTGTGTGTGTGTGTGTGTGTGTGTGTGTGTGTGTGTGTGTGTGTGTGTGTGTGTGTGTGTGTGTGTGTGTGTGTGTGTGTGTGTGTGTGTGTGTGTGTGTGTGTGTGTGTGTGTGTGTGTGTGTGTGTGTGTGTGTGTGTGTGTGTGTGTGTGTGTGTGTGTGTGTGTGTGTGTGTGTGTGTGTGTGTGTGTGTGTGTGTGTGTGTGTGTGTGTGTGTGTGTGTGTGTGTGTGTGTGTGTGTGTGTGTGTGTGTGTGTGTGTGTGTGTGTGTGTGTGTGTGTGTGTGTGTGTGTGTGTGTGTGTGTGTGTGTGTGTGTGTGTGTGTGTGTGTGTGTGTGTGTGTGTGTGTGTGTGTGTGTGTGTGTGTGTGTGTGTGTGTGTGTGTGTGTGTGTGTGTGTGTGTGTGTGTGTGTGTGTGTGTGTGTGTGTATGTAAATGGATGTTAATTTTACATTTTGTAATAGAGAGAGGTAGTACAATTATTATACAATTATTAGATTTCTAAATTTATTTATTTCTAAATGACTATTACTTTTAAGTTTAATAAGAGGATGGGATAAATTTGAAAACTTATAAAATTGTTAGTTTCAATTTTAAAATATACAATGTACTTCAAAATATACTTAGATTAGAACTGTAAATGTGTATCAACAATGATTAATATTTCTCTTACAAATAAAAACAGTTCTTATTTAATGAAGTAAAATTCGCAAAGTTAAAGGACATTGAAATGGATAAATTAAAAACTTTAACAGAAAAATGTGTTGTTTTTTTTTTGTGAAGAAAGAATATATCAATTCCTAATAAAGATCAGTATGGTTTGCTGAAATTAAATATATTTATTTTCCAACTTTTACACAAACACATTGGGAGAAAATTCAAGAGTAAACATATTACATTAGTCTTTTCAATTTCTTCTTTGTAAATCTAAATATGTAAATTAACATCCCATAGTATTTATTATTTAGAATTAAGGTACATAGTAAGTGTTAATACAATTAATTTTACATCTTAAAGTGAAGAAAACAATTACACATAAATCAAGGTGTTTAATATAAAATACTCTGCCCTTTTATTTAAATTCGAATTTTTTTTTTAAATCAGTATCTTTTAAGTTGCCCGGTGCTTATTATATAAAAATTTTTGATAACAAAAATAAATTTAAAAATAATAATTCCATAATATTTCATGTAAATTCACCCAAATACCTGAAGAATCATAAAGAATTTTATCTCTCTTTTTTTATAAAAAGTGTTCTTATAGAACAAAGGTAAAAGTTATATTACATTAATTTTTTTTTCAATAACTAATTTAAAAAAATTTAATGTCTTACAAAGA
>KZ807231.1:496101-507951 GCA_000696205.2 Oncopeltus fasciatus
TGTCAAAAAATTATCATAAGTATTATAATTTAATAAATATTTATTTAATAAGTTATATTAAAGATGAAAAAAAAAAAGTATTCTAGGCATTTACCTCATTATGAGAAACCTCTATCACTAGCTATTTATTACCTGTCACATAATTAGACATAGAAATACTACTATTGTCATTTGGCATTTAATCCTTATAAAAAGTCATATAAGAGTGGAAAAAATCTACACTATACTAAGATTTTAGGAAGGAGAAAAATAGTTATTTTTTTCTTATCATATAATAAGTCATAAAAGAGGGGAGAACAATAATTCTGTAATTTATTCTGGGAATATATTACTATCTGTCATATAATAATTCATATAAAGAACAATATAGTTACTCGGCGTTATTAACATAGATCAATTTTCCATATATTTCTTATCTTATTAATCATTCAACAATTGCATTATGTTGATTTTCGGAAAAAAGCAGCTATTCACGAATGGAAGTTGATTCTTTCATGAGCTAACTGACTATTTTTATTTCGGTCAAACTATTTGACTTAAGATGTACAGTAAGATGTACGCTACAGTTATGCACCGTTTTCAAATCGAAGAGCTAATTTGACAGTTTCTATTATTTTTGTATGAGGGATCCATACATAGCCTGTATATTGAGAAATATTGTATGAAATACATAAATTCCATAAGTCATAAGTTTCTCAATATTGCTCGAGATTGAGAAATCTGACTTTTTTCGGTTACCAAAAATTGATTGACAACTACAATTTTCGACGATCAATTACAACAGGTTATACATCAAATTTATTTAATTGTCGTAGCTATAATGATAAAGCAATACTTCAAATTGTAGTTGACAATCTATTCTCAGTACCTGCAAAAATCAGATTCCTCAATCTCATAATCTGTGAAGATTATAAAAATTTTGAATGCAAAAGAACAGAATAAAAAATCTAACAGTACCAGCCAGGACTCGAACCTGGATCTCCTGCTATCCGGGCCGGTGCATTTACAACTTATGCTACCGGGACAAATCTGATAAGTTATTAAATTCCTCGCACTAGTGTCGAGAGGCTAACCCCCGAGGCCGACGAATATATCGTCTTATGCTTGGAGGAGCTGACATTGTCAAGCTGTTTAAATGACTCTCGTTATTTACTTTTAAATTTTTAATTTTATAAATATTATTTTTTTGTGGTATTTAATCCCACGTAAATTTTAATAATTTTCGGTGTAAGGGAACAGAATAAATCTACCTTTGGTGATACCTTGTTGTCAAGGGAGTTGTCGTATTCTTACACTCAACAGAATGGACTCCATCAAGAATGTGAGATTCATCTTCTCTCTTATTAATCCATTTCTGTTCTTCCTGCTGCTCTCTGAGATATTTGATTTCGGTTGTACCATTTCTGCTCATTCGCTAGTCCTGGACTATCCAGATCTTGCGTCCATAAAACAGTGCTGAAAGATATATTGCTCAATGTGTAACCTCCGATCTTCGCGATAGTGTATCTGATTGTATATTTTATCAGCCTCTTTAGTCCTCTGGATACCTCACTATTAATACTGTCAAACCGTCGTACCAAATATATTTATTGATAAAATTACCTTAATGAATTACTTTTTAATGATTACTACCATATTATCTATTTATAATTCATTTATATATTCTTTATTATATTGAAATAATACATAATATTCCCAGGAGATCATATTCCCTTCTTTCTTGCTCCTTTTCCTGTCGAGAGTTACTTTCCGGTCGAGAGTAGAATCCTCTTTTCCTCCTGAAGAAACTCACCGATTCTCATCACGTTNTACCGTTTCTTCTTCCGGGTTGGACCGTGTCAAATTGGTGTTATTTGCCGAGCTTTCGCACATCATGTGATGGCTTTTTCAGGGCTTCTTCTTCACATGATGTGCGAAAGCTCGGCAAATAACACCAATTTGACACGGTCCAACCCGGAAGAAGAAACGGTAAATACTTCTGACGACCGTCGAAGCCTACGTGAACATCTAACACTTCTATTGTTAGTAACTATTGCTATAAGACTCTTATGTCATCCATGAGAGTTTTTTATTTAAATATTTTTCATTTTCACAGTAATTTAATATAAACTATATAATATTTAATGTAAACAATTTTATTTTTATTTTTATAATATATATATTTATATTGAATAATAATACCATATTTCTCATATTTATTATAAATTGTAGAAAATGGTAAATATTAAACAAATAAATCATTGTATAGGAGTCAATCACACCCCATTCAAAATAAACTTTTTCAGCGTTCTAAGCAAGAGGCAGGCTCTATTTGAGTCTAAGGAGTGAGTTAAAGAGGTTAGAATTAGAGACAAGACCTGTCAATTTTCTGTGGGGGTGGCAGGAGTGGGGGGTACAAAATGCATATTAATGTCTGGATATACAAAATGCAACAGGGATCATTTTGAGGACTTTTAATGAAAGAATTATATTTTTTGGGTATAAAAAGGCGTCATTGACAAGTTTGGCTTTTTCTTGCCTTGATCAGTCGTAATAGGGTCTTGTGGAGAATCAGTGTGTTGTCTATGGTAAATTTTGAGAACCTATCCATTTATCTATATATTAATTTGTCGTCAGTTAATTTATTGTCATATAATTATGTAATGTTTACCCCCATGTGACTCGTGAGTCAAGACAGGAATATCAGATTCGTACGGAAACGCTGTTCAATTTCACATTAATTGGAAAGTTATTTGTCCGCCTTTGAAAATTAATATGCTTGCATTTATTGATTGATTAAGTCATTAAATCTCCATTTGTAGTTATGGGACCGGGGTTGGAGGACTCGTTAGTCTTGTCATTAGTAAATAGAGTTAAGAGAGCACACGGATTGGTAGGAAAATCAGCTGCATATAGAATGAAAAGAGTATATATTTACGAACTCAAGAGATATCAAGGAAAATAAAACGCATGAAAAGCACGAAAACGAATACTATATAATATATATATATATATATATATATATGACGTCATAAAACTTCACTTGAAACATTGTCTTAAACAGAAATTGACGGGAAAATTAAAAGATTTCATGGCTACAAAATATAAGAACAAAATAAAACTTTTACTTTTTGTTGCGGATGTTTAAATCAGCCTTTAATGTATTTATTCTAAAATATCTCGAAGTCAAAGTTGAAAGATTTTTTCCCCTGAAATACGATATTGTTTAAGGAATAAAAAAAAAATTCAGTAATTTTTTTCTCTTTAACAAATTAAACTCAATAACTTAATATATATTATTGAGAATGGTTATAATGAGGCTATAAGAATCAAGGTGTTTTTAAAGGCAGAATTTATTTATTTATTTTTAAATTGAGAAAAAATGTAAGATGAGTTAAGTTGCAGGATTTTAAACAAAATTTGAGAGTTTCATCATTCTTTCCGCTTGTCTTGAATTATTCTAAGTGATTTTATCTTTCACTCTCAGATTTAAGTAACCATTTCCACATGTCTGTCTTAAATGTTGGAAATCTGCTTCAAATCAATACGGTCTAGCAGCTTCTCAACAAGGTCGGCTCAGTCCTTCATTTCCCGCACTTTGACTCCAGGAGGCCTCCAACGGGAGGCTATCCATCGGTACCCGTCGGAACGGAAGGTTCATCAGTCTTGAGGACATTGGACGGTTTGACAAATGGGTGAGAATTTCATGAGATAGTCTCAGGCCTACCGGACGTAGGTCCACCGACTGAAGTGGAAACTGATCGGGCCGTTCGATTTCTTAAAGGCCGTGTCTGCACTACCTTTCCTCAACTGTGACAGTTACGCCCCAGGCGACTCTTAGCTGATTCTACGTCCCATACCACATCCAACCTAAGCAAAGATTCTATTAAACACCACTGTTCTAATTTCATCCGAAAGATATAACTGCTTAAATACAAAACAAGCCGACCAGAGGACCCGTACACGCACAAGAACATCCCTTGTTGTATATAAGAGATGACATTCACCCTACAAACATTATGACAGGTTTTAAAATTTTACTTCAGAGAGTTAGCTACGAATTAAATAACAAACACATGGAATTGCATTGCTTAACTAATGCTCTAAATTACACAAACCTCCTAAATTTTCTGTCAAGGCTTGACCGATTGACACACGAAGGAGTAGCATAAGAATTTTGAGAAAAAATACAACCCCTCAACTATTATTTTGCAGAACTTACGAAGGTTCAGCAGGTTCACCTATGTTACAGTAAATATCGAAATGAACCGTAGTACACGACTAATGAAAGGCCAGAAGAGGACAGATGGGGCAACTCTTCAAGTTACAACAATTTTTAGTGCAAGGGAACAGAATAAAAATCTAACTGTCCTAACCAGGACTCGAAACTGGATCTCCTGCTTTCCGAGCCGCTGCGTTATCATTTATGCTACCAGGACAAGCCTGATAAGTTATTAAATTCCCCGTACTAGTGTCGAGAGTCTAACCTCCGAGGCAGATGAATGTATCGTCTTATCGAGTTACTTTTTTTTATTTCTTTTATATGTTCCATTTCAAGAAATATTAAGTAACTAATGGAGAATTTTTGACTATAGAGATTATTAGTAAATGTTTTTTGTGGGGTTTGGTCAAGTTAGGTTCAAAAAATACAATTAAAACAATTTTTTTTTTCATTGTATTTTCGGATCTAGCTCGACCAACCCCCCCCCCCCCCCTCATTTACACTTTCTATGTTTATAATATTGAAACATGGGATTTTTTCTAATTCGACAGCATTAAACGTCTTTCTTTGAATAGAAAACATAGAGCTTTAATACATTTATAAATTTTATGATGATACGACTGAAAATATTAATATATCGTCTTTATACCTCTCCCTTCTTCAAAATAGTATATTTATACAAAATATAAATGAATAAAGGTAATGTTTTCGGCAGAATTACGAATTTTTCTTGCCATATATGTCTATTTTTACTAAACATAACGAAATTGCTCTAAATATTTGCAAAGTATATAAAGCCCAACATAAACAAATTTCATGTGACAATATTTACAAAGAAGCCGCTTGATGTCTTAAGAGGATATAGGACGAGGAAGAAATCACCCCCTTAATATGGGGATTGTGAATGACAATAGAATCCTGATTGCTGTTCTGAATATTCTCCATTGGTAAAGACAATCTTTTCTGTTCAGATTCAGGTTCGTATCCATATAGAGTCCTAATCTTTCTAGCGTATTTGTATTCTATGTGTCGACAGGACATTACTGGACACTACCTCATGGTCAAACATGGAATCCTAAGAAAAACGCGAATAAGATCTTATATACATCATGAATAAGAGTGTCTTTATTTATTTATATTTCAAAGCACTGAAAATAAGATGCTAAATAACAAGACACATTTAGATTCTTGATTTAGCCAATTTCCTGTTCTAAGAAGAAATTTCTAAACAAAAACAACATATTATGACACCAAAGTCGATATCTTGATTACCCTCAGAGATAGGTTAAATTACATACAACGGATAAACGTAATTTCATATATATATATATACAGAAATATGTTGGTGAAAATAGTAATGTACAAGTATGGTTATCATGGTTAAAACTAATCACTATCTTAAATTTGATTTATACTTGTGCTAATATCTTGATTGTAAACTTATTGCTGGCGTTAATGTCAAGAGGTTGTCACGCCATTAAAAAAAATAAATTAATAAAATATAACATACTTTCATTAGAGTTTATTACTTTGCTAACATGTGCCAACGTATGAGCAAATATGTCAATGTAATGTCTCATGACTATACTCCATGAGTATATGTAGTGTATTGTATAAATATATAGAAAAGAGAAAGTTATCGACAGAAAAGAAAAATAGCTTCAATTTACGTAGTATTATGTCCCACGATTTTAAACTTTGATTATTCTTAATTGGAATTAGACTAAAAAAATAGAGATGTATATTAAGAAGAAACATGCCACAGTAAAGAAAGACAAAGACAAAGAATCATCGACTTACATTTTATACCCATTACTTACCATAGTGTTATTTCCCGTAACAATAATAATAACGAAGGTACATTGATTTTAATTTATGATCATTCTCTATCTTAACTTTCCCCTCCCTTGACCGGTTTTTCAAAAAAATTATCTAATGGTTTTTTTGTTGTTTTTTTTAAATAGTTTCCACTAAAGCGCATACAGACAAATATTTATTAAGATTTTAACTGATCTTCGTTAATAACAGTAAATTGACAAGAACATGTGTTCCTCTTCAAGGCAGGGAAGTACACGAGAGAGTTCCGGACCCCGAGGTTAGCTTAGGAAGCCGGCGGCTGAGAAACGTAAGCCGGAGAGAGGGGTGTTGTGTTCCAGCCGTTAGCGGAATGAGACGGGCTGCTGGGCTTTCGGAATTGGGTTACCATTTCACTGGGAGTCGGCAGGGGGGGCGGGGATTCCAGCGAGCGGAAGAGAAAGACCAGAGGGGTATTTCACTTGTAGATTATGGGATTCATGAGTCAGCTGCGACGGCATTAGCATCTATCCGCCGTTCGGAGCAAAGGCCTCGAGGTGCAAAAACATAAACAAAACATGCACTTCTCCAATGTGTGTCCCACTGCTTCTTAACTGTACTGAGAAGGAATACTGAGAAACAAGGGAAAAATTTAACTTAAATGGGACTCTAGACGAACTTCTATTGGATGACGATAAAGTCAATGGGCGGGGGTGGGTTGGGCTTTCTCCGCGGCGTCTTGCTGGCGCTTATGAGACGCCCTGGGGGGATGTGGTCGGCTTGGTCCCACCGAGCACATCTTCCTTCACAGAGCTGTCACCTAAAGCTATGATGGACCTTATATTGCGGGGCAGGCTCTGTCTGTCTCTGTCCGTCGGGATGGGGCCTGTGTCAAGATCAACTTAAAGTTGATTTTATTCATAAAATATGGAGGGCGCTGATAACCTCAGCAGTTGAGCGCCGTAAATCCTCCAATAAACAATAAACGATAAAGTCATCGACTCTGTAATAAACTTTCTGAAAGAGGGCAGGCTATTAAATCTTATCTAGATGCATTTTCAGTATGCTTCTTTTCCATTTTCTCTCAATTTTTTCTTTCTTATAAATTTTATAGTTTCCAAGCACAAAGAAATTTCTATGTACATCCATATAATAACTATTCCCATTAATAACTCATTATACCTCACCATGACCTATTGCTAAGAAATTTTTCTTCTTGAAAATATCTTCAAGCTTCTATAAAATATCTCCCTGGCATTAATGACCAAAGGTTGACACGCCATTTAAAAAAAAAACGTTCAGCTGTGGGAGTAGGGTAGCAACATGGTACTTCTTTGTTTATGAAGAAAAAAGTTTAGAAATTATCAATTGCAAAATAAAATTGAATTGTCAATATAGTTATATATATTTGAAATGTATTAAAACTCTTTCTTATTACAAATGCTTATAATAAATCATGACCTTTATTATATCCTATTTGATAGGTTTGCGATGGCTTGGCAAAAACAAACATTTTTATGAATAGGGGAGAAAAAAGTGAGTCTCAAAAAAAAAAAAAAATTAGATAATACATTAATAAATGAGTTAATAAAAAAATTGAAAATTAAGAAACTCGTGAAATTATTAAATATGAAGAAGAGGGTGTCTTAGACCAGTACACAGCGCTGAGTTGGCCTGAAAAAATTAGCAGTGTTGATAAGGAGTTGAAAAGAAAAAAGGGCTCCGGTCAATCATTAATAGATATTGATGGGGTTCTACAGGAGGCTTTGAGTCAAATCCGTTTACAAGTACTCGAGAACTCGCCAGGAAGTGTGTTGTGTCGAAAGATAGTGTTTGTCGAACTCTCCAAGGAGAAGGTGAAGAGAGCGGTAGAATGGTCCCTTAAGAATAGATTTATCAGCATTCTGGTAAGAGGTTAGGAACTTGTGAATAATTTATTGAAAAATTGTTGTAAAGTGAGTTTATTTGTAAAATCCAAATACCCGTTAGCAATGGCTGGATTGCGGTCAAACAGCTTTTCCGCTTAAAACCTTACTTTTTTTTTTCTTTCGAAGTTTTATTCATCAGGAATTCGTTTCTCTCTGAATTCTGAGCTCCATTGCGGACAACAGGAAAGATTGTGCGCGAAGTTGCCTAAGCATTTCCTAATATGATCAACCTAAAAGGAGTTTTATTACAACAACATATTGCTCGTCCTCACACTTCCAGTCGTACCAAAGAATAGTTTTAAGAACTTCATGGGTTCGACTCCTGCCTCATCACCATTTAGTCCAGACCTCACACCATCCTAGCACTCTTATTTCGTGACGGTAGATATAAATACTTTGTTAATTATATTTCATATTTAAAATATAAAAATCATTTTATTTTTTATAAATCCCTTTAAAATTACCATAAAAATCCAAAATAATAAATAAAGGAAAAAGCTTATGTCTCTTAAGATGGCTTTAGGCCAATTTGGGGGAGGGGAGCGCTTATCCATCCTAGTTCAAATATCATGCTAATTGTGCGATATTTTAAGCGTTTTTCCACAGTTAGAATGCATAAAATTATATTTAAAATTAAAGCCCATTCTGTTTCATATATTTAGTAGCCTAGATATAGTCCATTATTCAATTTGGTCTCTCTGAAAAATTCCACTCTCCCTCATTGGATTTCAACCATCATCGACCGATTTCAGTCATTAGATGAACCATCATTTTGTATTACAAAGCAACATGTCAAATTAGAAGATATAGAGCAATTCAAACTAGGTCTGTAGAGTGTTGAAAGACACATCTATACATAAATAAATATTAGTAACTTTTAACTTTGGTGTCTATTAATAAAGTCTTGAACAAATATTTAAATTAAAAAAAAATAAAAAGTGGGCATTAGTGAGACTCATAGCCTAGATTTTTAAGCTTAATTGTATTAAATTTAGTTTAAATATATCGAAGTTATCCTTGAAAATAGAAATACTAGAAAACACATCAACATTTTTTTTTTTTAATTAGAAATTTAGAAACAAAAAAAATCAAATTTATAAGTAAATTTGAAGTCCCATGACTACTAAGATATTGTAGCAAACTTTTCTAATTAAATGTCCATTATTTTTGTTTATGACCATTATTGGATGTTTTATAATTTTTCCAATTAGGTTTATATGAATTTGGTAATAAAATTTAACAGATATGTGTGTTGGGATATTTTTCACTTAATACCTTCTGTTAAAATTCAATATTTGTAATTATGTAATATTTCATAGAATGAAATAAATTTTTCTTAACAATGTTTATTGGCAAATACCAGTGGTAATGTAACTTAGAGGGTGAAAATTTAATTACAACGTTTTTTCTGAATATATAACATTAAAATTAACTAAAAACCCTAATTAGGAATGTGGTGGCTTGCACATTCATCTTATAAGATAAAATTTGATTTCTCTTGTTAATCCACTTTCATACAACAATTCCCAACAATATGTCATCTATTTTAGAAAAAAAAAATCAAATATTCAGGAACTTTTTTTTTTTTTTCACGCATGAAGGGCAGATCCCTGAAGACGAAAAATGAGACAATTCAAAAATAGTAACTTCATTTTTGTGTTAGAATTATATATAGATATAAAATATACCGTATATTTAATTCTATAAAAATCTATATAAACCTACTAATAATATCTACGGTCAAAAACTCTCCATTGAGTTCAGTATTACAGTACCAATTACCTGGGGGATATGGTAACTTTCAATGAGTTAATGTCAAATAATTTTCATACAACTCATTTTGTATCAATATGTATAATCATTAAAGTCAAGAGATGTGAAACAATATGAAATAAATTAATCATTATACCTTTTTATGCCATATAATTAACTCACATAACTTTATTTCAAAATGCTGCGAATAATTCAATACATCATTCACACGGTCATATTTTCCCTGCAGTAAGAAACGATATGTTTTAATACTTATTTTTTCCTAAACATTAACGAACGCACTGTTCTTGTATCAAGTGATTTTTCAAGTTTGGAAAAAGGTTAAATTAAAAAAAGTATTTTTTTTTTAATTTAAAGTGACTTAGTTACTTCAAAATTTATAATTTAATTTAATGCAATATGTTTTAAAAAACCTTTTTGAACCATACCGCATGATTCAATATAATCTCCAGACTTCAATCCAGAGTAAGGTTACAAATTACATAGGTAAAAACAAGTAAAAAATTTCGATTTTCATCTTAAAAAAACCAACAAAAAAAAAAACCGCTTTTTATTAAATATTTTAGTAAAGAACAAAAGTACTGATAATTGTGTAGATTGAAGTTCTGAACACACCTTGTGAACTGTCCGTTACATATAGCTATTCTAAAGGCGAAAACTAGAAGCAAAAATCAGGTATCACATGCAAGTTTGGTATTTTTCTTAAATTTAACCATTTATACTCTGTTTTTAAGTTTCATATTATTTATAAAAGCCTAAAATTAATTTAGCCTGTTTGCTTAACTTTAATATACTCCTATTTCAGCTGGAATTATTAACTATTTCTTAATTAACATGTAGGAAAAACATATACCTTCCTAAAAATTTATCTTAAATGTAATTATGCCAGAATGAGTTTCAACAGATTTGTAAGATAGAGTCATTACTTGTTAAACTAAGAAATCTATTTATTTATTTTTTTTCACAGTGACCTCAATAAATAACATTAAGAACTAATTTAGGAATAATACAACTTAAAGTAAATGATTTATGAAGATTGGAGGTAAGTTGAGCTGAAAAAAATCAAAGAGAGAAGAAAATAAAAATCAGCATAAATTTCTAAATTGTCCTAAATAAGTAATACAGAAGAGTTAAAAAACATTACAAAAATAATGTTATGAAGGATTTATGACGGTTCTAAAACTAAGTTACATAAAAGATAAAGCTGGATATTTAGGACTTTAAATATAATAGCACATGTCTTAAACAAACAAGCAATATTTACTAGATATTTCTAACTAACAATGAGTTATAAATGAGAAAAAACATATGTTACTAGACATTTATAAGTTTTCACTTAATAAGTCATTTAAATGAGAAGAAAAAATAGATGATAGAAATTTATGACTTTTTAAACAAATGTTCAAAAATAGAGATAAAATAACTATTACTAATTATTTATAACTTGTCCTAGAGTAGATAATACGAATGGGGAGAGCAACTCTTAATATAAATGTAGAAATATCCGTTTATAAGTCTTTCAAGTTGGATAATAAGTTTATGTTATAAAATATCATTACTATGTTTCAAGTCATATATGATTGGAAAAAAAATGTTATATATTGTTCATTACTGATAATGTAGTAATTAATGAAGTAGATAAAGACCAATAAGCATTTGTAACTTGTCTCTATTTAAGTCATATGAGGGAGAGTATAAATGTTAACCGGTATTTACTACATACAAATTCATATAAAAGAGGAACACAGCTTTTAAAAAACATTAATAATTACTAATTATAAAATTATAATATGTCACACTTATTTGTTATTAATCATTAAGTAATTCACGTTAAAAAGGAAAATAACTGTTACTAATTATCTGTAACACGTCGAGAGGGAATAACTGACACTGGCTAGTTATTACTAGTCATTTAATAATTTCCGTAAAAGAGGAAAATAACTGTTACTAATTATCTGTAACATGTAAAACAAATTATATATAAAGGGGGGAATAACTGTTACTGGTTACTTATTAGTTGTATGTAATTATTTACGTAAAAGAGGAAAATAACTGTTACTAATTATTTGTAACATGTCATATAATAAATGATTCAGAGGGGGAAGTAACTGTTACCGGCAACTTATTAGTAGTAATTTAATAATTCACGTAAGA
>KZ807231.1:529387-540982 GCA_000696205.2 Oncopeltus fasciatus
TATATATATATATCTTCTTAAACTAAGAAATGTCTAATTACAAATTATTTAGCTACGCTTAAAATTAGTCATTGTAAAAACTACCTGATTCTGAGATGTTGCAAGTGAAGATACCAACATCTAAGGAACAAAGGAAGAAAAGTGAATCTTTAAATTGTAAGTAATGCACCACATGGGTAAGGCCTAATAGACAATATCTGGCAGAGAATTTTGTTCTCAGAAAATTGAAATATTTGAATCTTATGTATATTTTTGAAAATTCATGTGTGAGCATCTATTTTTTTGTATGCTTGTAATCAGCTTGGATTCTTTAGTTCACTCGAAGCATACATCTAAGCTTGAAGTATATTTTTTAGAAAGGCCAAGGCAGGATATATTATTGAAGAAGTTTGTGTGATACAAAATAATAGCTTGATAGGAAATGGCAGAGATGTTGATACATGATTTACCACTGCTGTTAGAGTTTTGGTAAATATATTGCAAAAAGTAATTTATTATTTAAAAGACCAATTTAGTAGGCTGAACTGTGATGTGGAACAGAGAATGAGGTCAAGAATGTTGAATTGATAATTGAAGAAATTAGATTTTTTATAATATTTTTAATGGTTTTTAGTGATTTAATTTCTTTCAAAGAAATGCATATAGAAAACCTCTTTCATCAGTAATAATGGAAATTACTATAAGTTTAGATTTATCCCAAATTATAGCAATATTCTATTAATTAAATTAACTTGTAAATATAGAACTCTTAATATTTTTGAATGCTTGGAGCCTAAAGACATATTTAAAATAAATTATATTACAGACAATAGAGGGCAAGGGATAAAAGATATGTTAAGGATATATTTATTCGTGATCTAAGACCTACTAGAGAAGTGATATTTATGTTAGTGTAAAAAAGTCAGGAAAGAGCATCACACCTCATCATTTTTAGTTTTTCTAAATTTAATCTCCCTCTCAAACAATTAGGCTCATTGAGGAATGAGCTCTTTACAGATAGCCACTCTATTTTAAACACTCATAGCTCTGGGCAAGCTTATATTTTTTGATAAAAGCTTGCTTATGACGGGACATGGACCCACCGTACCCAGATTGAGATTCAAACAGATCCACTTAGCTACCCCAGCAACTACTCATTATTCACTTTGCAATTTCCATTAAAACTTTTAGAATTAATTTGTTGTGTGTGTATGTGTGTATATATATATATATATATATATATATATATATATATATATCTGTGTGTGTGTATCAGCTTGTATATGAAAATGCTAATTTAAATCAATGAACAGATGATGCTGAAGTAGCTTGTATTCTGTTATTTGCTTTTTCTCTTTAAATATTCTGTGTCTGTGAGAGGTCATCAAAGTTTTAGTAATATGTTGTGCTATGAATTAAATGTTTTATATATGCTATATGCATTAGCAATCAATCCTACCCCTTCTTCAGGTAACAGAAAATATATTAGATTCCATTTAAAGATAAATTAACATAAGGATTCACCAGAAAACTGACGGGATTTTCTGCTGCTGCTGTTGTAAAGAATTTTTGCAGTTGCTTGTTTTCGACTAATTGCAGGCCACAAATGTACCACTTGTTAACTTTACTGGATTATTTTTAAGAGAATTCTAGTGATGGTCTAAAAGCAATTTCTTAAGATGGAGCCTGGAAGGATCCAATGTTTTGACAAGAAGCAGGACAGAAGAACATATTATACTCTCACGGAGTGTCATGCAAAGCAAGGTGCTGTTCAGTTAAAATTCCATTGGAAAAAATGAAATAAGGAAAGCTCTTCCGAAACATAGATTATAATACATTTTTTTACATTGCTTTTTTTTTGGATCTACTACCCAACAAATAATTATTATGTTGTTATCTCTACTAATTATTTTTGATAAAGTGTGCCAAACCTATATACACATTTATAATACTAATTGATGAGCAGAAACTTAGAAAGGCTAATATAACATAACATAATAAGCATATGTCTTTATTCACTATTCTATTAATAACGAAATAGTCTGGTATAAACTCAGCTTATTTTTCTGTCGCCAATCAAGTCAAAGATAAAAGTCTTAGAATTTAAAACAATTTAGACTTTATCCTGCACATTTGATAATTATACTAAAGTAAAACTTAAATACATTCCAGAACATATAGTAAATTAAGTGTAAAAATATTACACTCCTTACACTAAATTATTTCATGATGATAATTTTCTGTTAAAAAATATTGAACACAAATTGATCTATGTTTCTCATTGGGAGTTGAAGGAAGAGATATCCATAATTTTTTAAAGGCTTTAAAATATATAATTTTTAACATAACACTAACAAATAATTGTTTTAATGGATAAACACTATTATTAGATAACATCCTCTTTTTAGTATAACAAATAATCCTAGCTTGCATAATAGAAAAAAGATTTTACAAAATGTTTACTATCCTTTATATGTATATGTTATGAAAGGCGAACATGTAAATTTGAATTGGAATAAATATTAGTGACTTTTTTTTACTAACTCAAAAGCCAATTACTGAAATTATGTTTGAATGGTGTCAAATAGTAAACCACTTTGAATAATATGTAAATGATGGTTTGCACAGATTTATGAGACAAATGCATTGATGGAGCGTTCTTAATATTTCTTAAAAGATAAATGTCATGAAAATATTTAAGTAATTTGTACGTATGATGAAATATTCTTAATTGCTAAACATAAATTTTGAAATTGCTTTCTCGATTGCCTTATTAGTTAGGTAAAGTATTTTAATCACTTGATTGATTTAGTTTAATTTCAATTTATTTTATTAACATTCAAACTTGAAAAAAAAAGTAAAATAACTATTACTTTGCAATATAACGATGGAATGTGTACTGGGTAGTGTGGGGTTGGGTGGCTAGCTAGGGTGTTGGAGTGTAGTGCGCTCTACCTGCCAAGCGGTGAACTAAGTAAGCTTTCGCTTTCCCGCCAAATCTAGCGCCGACCACACCCCCCTGCAGAATGCCTTATAACATGATCACCTGTATTTTTTCTTTTTTTAATAGTGTCATTTCTGACAATCTTATTAGTAATTGTATTTTAAAATGTTAAGGCTGATTGATTCCTTTTAAAAAGTAATTTATGTAAGAGGGAAGATAAAAAATACTTGGTGACTGAGTGATAAGGCATCCGGCTAGGGGGCAGCAGAGGGGGCGTCAAAAGAGGTTTGAAGGCACTGACCTGCTTGAACTGCCGTATGGCCCCATTCACGCGGAGGCTGTCTGCGGCGATCATGGCGATTCCGTCCCCTGGCTCGCGCAGCTGGCGTAGGGAAGCCGAGCCGTGGTGGGGGCAGCAGTGGCAGGGTTCGGGCTGCGAGCTCTGCCGAATGATCCTTGAGCTCGGGGTGAGGAGGAGAGGCGGCGGCGGCTGTCCGGACCCGGAGGGGTGCTGGCCGGAACGCACAGACTCGCGGGAAACGGAACGGGCCATACCCTGTGACTTCCGCCGCTCACAGTAACACCTGAAAAACCCAATGTTGCTCAATCTTAATAGAATTCCTGAACATTCTTAAGGAAATATAAAAAATTATCTATGTATACTATGAGTATACAATCTAAGTTATCATAAGCTACCAAGCCCGTATTTAGCGTGTGGTTTGTACAGAATACCCCGAACAATATATCTTCCTCAGTTGTATTGAATTGCTGTCTAGATGGGATAAGTCATTACTTATAATAAACAAAAATTATACTGCTACTTACTCTTTCTGGCCGTTGTTTCACGTGAAACTCTTGTAGTTCAGAATGCTTTATGTCTGTACCGCATTTTTACTGAATACCTTTAATGTTAACTAAAACAATTACCTTAAGTAATTATTACCTTTAATGTTACCTATCTTAAGTCTAACTCTAGAGTGAAGTCTGTATCTTAGATCTAAAAGCTTCTTTTTAAACCATTCAATGCTGAATTCATATAATAATGTTTAACTTACTAAAGATCTATTTCCTCAGAAATATAGGTCAAGGGAATAGTTAAATGTGTGTTAAATGAGGACTTCTTTAAAATTAGTTTTATCTTTTTACTTCTATGGTAAGGATTAGGCTTCTTGGAGCTGAGTAATACATAATGGGATGGTAGTACAATCGTGAATAATAATGGTGAGATGGATCTCCTTTTAGTTTCATTTAGCTATTTATTCAACTCAACTGCTATTCGCTTTCACACTTTAAATGACCTGCTGTTTATTTTTAACAGCAAAGATTTATCTTTCAAATTATAGTTATTTCAGCTATGCCTATCTTGTAATGTCCATTTTAAATGCATTGTAATTGACTAATTCATTCAAAGATATCTGAATGACCATTTAGGAAGATTATCCCTCAATGGGAGACTAACTGAGCTTCCAAAGAGGTCCTAGGTTACAGCGAGCTCACCTGCAGAGAGGTCTTGCGGTCAGCGATCTCTGGTGACGTCACAGATACCTCACCGGGACGTCACAGATACCTGTCAATACGCCACCCTGTAAATACATTTTATCCGTCACGCGAGGCCCTATTTTTATTCTGTGCCACGCATACTGGCCTACTTTTTATTGTGCGAGGATAATTATTGCCACATCACGCCCTCTTTTGTCTGTGTTGATGCATGGACATTTATTGTCACACGCGGCACTATTCATTAATTTACTTGTATTAATTTATTTATTACTATTTGTTTTAAGAACAATTACGGAACACGCCTACCTTTATTAGGGAACTTCTGATCACCTATCTTTCTTTATTCCAACAAATTAGTGGAAAACCGTTTTATTTTTGATTATATTTCTTTTATACCAAGAGCTAAATGTTATTTTTGTTGCTAGAGCTTAAATAATTAAGACATTAAGTTTTGTGTTTTGAAAATCCTCCTTAATTTATCTTTTTGTTTTTTGTGACCGAAGAGTCTTATAACTAATCTTGCAAATTTTATTTATTAAATAGGGTTTATTTAAGTAATTCGTATACGATTACTTTTTATAATTAATTTAACAAACAGTCCCGCAGAAGTTTAAAGAAGCCCAGGGAGATGTGTTTATATTTTACCCACGGTACACCAGGGAAGTGTGTAGTCAGCACACTGTTCTGTCTGTTCGATAAGGAATAACTGATTCGGGCTGGGTATTCCCAGGAGTTTACATTAATCCTCCGAGTCATTTCCTACAAAATCAATCTATAAGACAAATGCAACACGCAATGTAAGTATTAAACCTAGGTCTTTTCGGTCAGGAGTCCAGTTCCTTAATCACAGTAATACCGGTTCGTCTTTAATATAAGAATATCTCTTAACACATTAAGATATATTCTTATATCACGAGATGGTAACAATATCTCTTAACTTTTTAGATTGAGAGAAATTCTTTTTTTTTCTGAATATCTAATTTTTAGAGACTAAGAGAAATAAGAATATCTCTTAATCTCGAAAAATGACGTACTTCCCAGGCTCTTCAAGATATAACAGACGCTCCCTTTCTGAACATTGCCCAATTGGCATTTCATACAGATATTTTTCGCGAAATTTTCATACTTCTTTTTCGATAATTTTTACTTTATATATTTCTAAAGTATAATTTATTAATCATATACCACGATCCTCCAGTCTCCTTCCTTTGTCTCTCTTCATATAGATCTTTTACTTCTTTTTTTTTCTGTGTTAGCCTCCCTTGCAACCACTAAGGGTCATTGGAGGGAGGGGCTATCTACAGGTTGCCACCCTATTTTAAACACCCATGGCTCAGGACAAGCTTCTATATTATAACTAAAAGATTGATCTGGGCGGGATTTGAACCCGCGGCGTCAGGATTGCGAGACCCGTACGGATCCCCTGAGCTATCCCGGCGCCCCTGACTTCATTACAATAAACGTTTTACACCATTTTAGAAAGTCCCCCCAAAAAATTGGTGTTTTTCTTATGACAGATTATTTTTAAAAAAATTTGAGGATTTTTTCTTCGATTCTACTCACCAAACAAAACTATTAGTCACTCATTTATATACATAGATGCATTCACGAAAATAATTCCAGGAGTAAAGATACTTAAGAAACCATCAATGAGTTAACATTGAAAGTAGCTTTTGGAGAAGAATAAGAGGTGTTGCAGCGGAAAGGACGAAAAAAAAGTTTACTTTGAACTTTAGCTTAGTCCGGAGGAACCAAACTTATGTACTAAAAAGAAAGATGGAGAAAGGGGAAAAGTAGGAAGAAGACAGATCACGAGAATACAAAGATTTAACGTGAAAAGTTACGTCGTTCTTTTTTGATTTATGATTAATTAAAACAGATTTGTGCCTTTTAAAAAAAAAATACGCCTTTTTTTATATTTATTTATTTAAATTTGTTTGTGAAATAGGGGGGAGGGTGTATAACTAAGAAGAAGGCATCACTAAATTTATATAAATAATATATATTTGTCTGTAGTCGCGCTAGCGTCAGCAATTATGTTGCGGTGATATTGGTGTTTAAGCTTATTTTTAAAACTTTGTGATGTGCTTGTTAAAGGCTAAAATACGCGAGGGGCAAGGGGAGTTTAAGGTGGACCTAAATTGAAAATCATCGTTATTTTTATCGTTAAATTTTAAAATATTTATTTCCCTTTAGTTTATGAGGGGGACTGAAATTTATAAACATAATATCTTCGTTGTTATTTGTGTCACGAAAAAAAAATTAGTGTATAATATATATTATAATAAAAACTTATTTTTTAAAATGTGTGTTTAATAAAATGTTCCAAAAAACGCATATTAAGAAAGCAATGTTGCAATATTTAGTACGAATGAAGCTACCATGGGTGAGCTTGTCTCTCACTCTATATACTCGGCCAGTCTAGAGCAAATTTTAGTGGTAATTTGTTCGTGATCAAACAATCATTGTTTTCTCAGGATCTTAAATTAAATTTAATCGTTTAATTTTATTATCATCCATCAATAATGAAACAGAAAATCTGCCTAGATTACGATGTATCTGCTTGACAAACTAATTTTTTAAATTAATATAGGAACACCCTAAATACATAAAAGTTTTAATATTCATCGCTGAAATTTTATTTTCTTAATTGTATTTATTAAAATTGTAAGAAAAATATTTATTTATAATATAGGAAAATGAAAAACAAGATTACCTTCATTTCAAACTTTAATTTAGTATTTAGCAGAAATATTTCAGTAAGTGATTTGAAATAAAATATTAAAATTTCCTAGTAAATTTAATGTCATTTCAAAGTTCATGACTCATGAAATTTTTTAAAATATTGCAGAAAACGTTCAAGAAACGATTTAAATACATTTGAGCTGTCAATCGGGATGTATTTTAAAGAGCTTTGAAATTTTTTCGACGAATCTCTAAAGCACTTATTCCCCCTTACATAGAAACACTCCTGTCACTTTTATTTGTTTAACACCACGTTTTTTTAATAATTACTCAGTTCACTGTTCTTCATTACACGAAGTGTGCTCTCACTCATTCTCTCTCTCTCTCTCTCTCTCTCTCTCTCTCTCTCTATATATATATCTCTCACTCTCCCTCTCCCAATCCCCCTCTCAATCTCTCTTACTCGTTCTCTCTCTATCTCTCGCACTCTCTCTCTCTCTCTCTCTTTCTCTCTCTCTCCGCACCCTCTATCGCTCCCTCTCTCTCCCTTTCTTTCCTTTCCCCTCAACCCCCCTTATTCTCACTCATTCACTCACTAAACTCTTTATTTCTCTTTCCTCCCCCCTCCCACGCTCTCTCTATCTCTCTCTCTCTCTCTCTCTCTCTCTCCACTCTTACTCCCTCCCTCCCCCTCTCTCTCGCTCTCACTCACTAACTCTCGTTCCCTAGCTTCCCTCCCTCACTCTCTCTCTCTCGATCCCATTTTCTCTCTCCCTCCCTCTNGTACATAAGGGCAGGGGAGAGAAAGCGTTTAGTGAAAACAGAAAAAGAAAAAAAAAACAATAAGTAAAATTTTCGGTGAAATTTTCCGCTCTTCGTCAGTGAGGAGTGATGAGAGCCAGATAAGTATTCTGCTATTCTATCTAAACCATTTTTTTTTCTTTCAGTTTTTATATTTTTTCTAGACTTCTTCAAATATTTACATTTTTAAGATTTCTTTAATTTACCATTTTTAAACCTATTTTCAGAGCGTTTTGTTGCCTAATTATACTTTATCACTAATTAATTCATAGCTCCATGACCTGAGCCACCGCTCCCAAGAATTAGTACAATATACCAGCCACTTTGAATTATTTAATTAATGCATTGGTTTGGGTATTTTCTTCAATGGTTTAACTATAAATATACCAATTAGAGGTATCCCACCTTCACATAAGGGTCCTATCCACCTATTTAAAAAAAAGCATTTCCCTTAAATTTACTTACATCTTGTACATGAGTAAAATAAGTATACAAATTTTCTTCTGGCAAAAGCCATAGTCCTTACTTACATAATAAAATACTCCTCCCCCAGATATAAATTTTTTATGTGTAAGCTAAATAACATACTTAATTTAGCCAAATAATTTTGAATAACAATAAAGAAACTTAGCTCTCTCTACATCCAGCCTTTTAAAAACAATCTGGATGTGAGTTGCAAGGCCCCATTCAGTACTTCTCCCTCACTTCTTGGTGGAAAACCAGACCTTGCAACAATCATCAACCTCCCAGTCCCCACCATGAATCCCGTTTTCCTCAAACGCCAACCCAAACCCAGACCTGCAGGATCCCCATTCCCACTTACAAACCTGGCGATGAAAAAAAAAAGAAGCTCTTTTCACTCCTCCTGATGAAGGGCGAGATATCTCCCCGAAAATTTTACTCATTGTAATGTTTATTTTTTATTTTTGTGTGTTCACAACACTCTTTATCCCACCTGTTCTTCTTTAATTATGTATCGCAGCAGTGAGTGCTGATTAATTTTCTGTATATATCTATCTATCTATCTATCTATCTATCTATGTATCTATCTATCTATCTATCTATCTATCTATCTATCTATCTATCTATCTATCTATCTATCTATCTATCTATCTATCTATCTATCTATCTATCTATCTATCTATCTATCTATCTATCTATCTATCTATCTATCTATCTATCTATCTATCTATCTATCTATCTATCTATCTATCTATCTATCTATCTATCTATCTATCTATCTATCTATCTATCTATCTATCTATCTATCTATCTATCTATCTATCTATCTATCTATCTATCTATCTATCTATCTATCTATCTATCTATCTATCTATCTATCTATCTATCTATCTATCTATCTATCTATCTATCTATCTATCTATCTATCTATCTATCTATCTATCTATCTATCTATCTATCTATCTATCTATCTATCTATCTATCTATCTATCTATCTATCTATCTATCTATCTATCTATCTATCTATCTATCTATCTATCTATCTATCTATCTATCTATCTATCTATCTATCTATCTATCTATCTATCTATCTATCTATCTATCTATCTATCTATCTATCTATCTATCTATCTATCTATCTATCTATCTATCTATCTATCTATCTATCTATCTATCTATCTATCTATCTATCTATCTATCTATCTATCTATCTATCTATCTATCTATCTATCTATCTATCTATCTATCTATCTATCTATCTATCTATCTATCTATCTATCTATCTATCTATCTATCTATCTATCTATCTATCTATCTATCTATCTATCTATCTATCTATCTATCTATCTATCTATCTATCTATCTATCTATCTATCTATCTATCTATCTATCTATCTATCTATCTATCTATCTATCTATCTATCTATCTATCTATCTATCTATCTATCTATCTATCTATCTATCTATCTATCTATCTATCTATCTATCTATCTATCTATCTATCTATCTATCTATCTATCTATCTATCTATCTATCTATCTATCTATCTATCTATCTATCTATCTATCTATCTATCTATCTATCTATCTATCTATCTATCTATCTATCTATCTATCTATCTATCTATCTATCTATCTATCTATCTATCTATCTATCTATCTATCTATCTATCTATCTATCTATCTATCTATCTATCTATCTATCTATCTATCTATCTATCTATCTATCTATCTATCTATCTATCTATCTATCTATCTATCTATCTATCTATCTATCTATCTATCTATCTATCTATCTATCTATCTATCTATCTATCTATCTATCTATCTATCTATCTATCTATCTATCTATCTATCTATCTATCTATCTATCTATCTATCTATCTATCTATCTATCTATCTATCTATCTATCTATCTATCTATCTATCTATCTATCTATCTATCTATCTATCTATCTATCTATCTATCTATCTATCTATCTATCTATCTATCTATCTATCTATCTATCTATCTATCTATCTATCTATCTATCTATCTANATATTATAATAATGAGATTCGAAAACAATTTTTCAAGAAATTCATAAGTTTTTTAGATCGTTCAGTAAAAACTATAAATTGTACATTAAATTTATCTATATAATTTATGATTTAGTGTCACAATTGATCTGAGGGGTCGAAACGCGCGGGATGTATCCCAACCTCTCTTTTGAAAATAGTTTAATATTAAACTTTTTGGCTTTATGTTGAAACAACTTATTTTAGCATTTTATATTTAAAAAAATATGCAATTAATTGTTTCAAAAAATAAAGTCTAGGGAAGCAAGTAACGAGATGACCAGACCTGTACGGAATGGGGGCAATTGGTGGATGACAACTGCTTCCTTTGTTAGAGATGGGGAGCAGGAAACTGAAAATTGTTTATGAGAATCATCTAGCCCCTTCTCTTCCCTTCCACTTATAAATAATAGAAGTAGCTCGCTTGAGGCCACTTGAGTCAGTGAAAAGTTAGTGTTACTTAGTGGCATATCGATTTTGAGGCAGATCGCGTGCGTTCAGTCGGGTTGAAGCCTTTGCAGTGCCGGTAACAGTAAAGTGATAAGTGACAGTAATTAACAAGTCCTTTTGAGATCTCTTTTTTAAAAATAAGCACATTTAATTATTTTGTACAAATCTCTTAGTTAGTTGTAAGTAATATATATTCGGTTCTCAAAAAATTCCACGGTCTAAGTTAATATTCATATTTTCTTCTTCAGGTTTGGACTTCAGGTTTCGCTCACCATGCTCTGAGCTTCTTAAGCGTTACAATAGAAGTCACTTCATTAGTAGCCAATAGAAGGGCAGTAGGTTGGACTGGAAGGTTATTATGATTGTTAGCTGTTACTACTAGGTGTGCTTATATCTTATAATAAATTAACTTCAGTTTATATTTTTCTTATTTATTATTGACCCTTAGTCCATAAGAATAAGTTGAAATACTGCGGATAATTGAGTTTTTCTCTAAAATAATTCATAATGTAAAAGGATCTATATCTGCACAAATCGAAACTATAGTAACTTGTAAATTAACTACTGATAGAGAGAAATAAATAAAATAAGCCTGTCTGTAGGTTAGCTGTTACGCTTATATATATATACATATATATTCAGTACTTCTCCCTCACTTCTTGGTGAAAAACCAGACCTGGCAACAATCTTCAACCTCCCAGTCCCCACCATGAATCC
>KZ807232.1:0-30215 GCA_000696205.2 Oncopeltus fasciatus
TTTTTTTATAAGAATATGTTTTGCTGGTTTTTGTGATATCGATTGGCCAGTTCTAGCGGAGAGTGTCCCATCTGCTTTTGTTAGGTTATAATAATTATATTTCAAATATGTTGAATGTTCCTGCTGTTTTCATAGATTTATCCCTTGAGGATCAAGCGGTTGAGCTTCGGGGTTATTTCAAGAGTTTGGGTGCAGAAATATCAGAAGGAAAATCGCCTAAAGGTATAGAAGACGATTTACACAAAATTATAGGCGTTTGCGAAACATGTTTCAAAGCAAACGAATCCGAAGTGGAATCTGTGTTGAATGCCATAGTTTCTATACTTGTGCTTATACCAATGGATAGAGCAGAAAATCTAATCTTGGCATTCAGTGAGAAATTGACCAAAGCACGCGGTCAAAAACTTGGCCAAATTGCTCTCAGAGTCCTTTGGCTTCTATTTCAGTCATTAGACGAAAGCTGTGATATGAGGTACCCTGTTTATTATCATCTTATACAAATTGCTCAGCAAGTAGAACAAGTAAGGGCAGTATTTCAGGGCGTTGAACATTTAAAGCAACAGTTTTCTGCTTGCCCTCCAAGCACTGAGCAAATGCAAAAATTGTTGAGACTTTTGCACCAGGTATTAATATCATCTAAGGAAAGTGACTTGGCAGCAAAAGTAATGATCGAACTGTTGTCTACTTACACCACTGAGAATGCTAGTCATGCTCGGGAAGATGCACAGAGGTGTATTGTTGCAGCTTTGGCTGATCCAGAGACGTTTCTTCTTGACCCTCTTCTTTCTTTAAAGCCTGTTAGATGCCTGGAAGGAGAATTGATTCACGACTTACTAACAATATTTGTTTCTGAAAAGCTGTCAGATTATATGAAATTTTACCAGGGCCACAAAAAGCTTGTAGTGGAAGAACTTGGGTTAGACCATGAGCAGAATTTGAAGAAAATGCGGTTGTTAACATTTATGCAACTTGCTGAGGGTGCTTCTGAAATGAGTTTTTCAACAATTACTTCTGAATTGCAGATAGAAGAAAAAGAAGTTGAAGCTTTTATTATAGAAGTGCTTAAAACAAAACTTGTTCGTGCCCGGATGGATCAAGCTGCCAAGAAAGTATATATTGCAAGTACCATGCATAGGTAAGATGTTTACAGATTTTTTTTTTTTTTTTTTTGCATCTCTATATCTCACTATTATTTAAATTGTTTTACTTTCATATTCTTTTTTATACCTTAAGCGTCAAAGTATGTTGCTTGGTACAGTACCAATTATAAATTGAAATGGAAAATTAGTTATTATTAATTAATAGGGCCAACAATTAAGGGCTTTACCTTATGAATGTAACTCTTGTTTGGTGAAGCAAAACAATTCTTTTCCAAGTAACTTTCATTATGAATTGATATTTCTTGATGAATCAGGTCAGAACCAATGTACATTTAAATTATTTTTCAACGAGATTTGTTCATTAACTATATTCATGTTAAGTAATTTTTTTATTTTTTTGAAATCCTGCATTAGAGAGTTATCAGACAAAGATGATCTACAAATTTTTAAAGGAAGTAGTTTATGCTTAACGGGCTTAAAGTGAATTATTAGTCTCTAGAATGGGTATTGTTAACTAATTATAAAACAGTATTTCTTGATCCTTTACTTATAAAAATGCCTATTAATGTATTAAATGCCCAGTCCAGATAAAGGTCATAGACCCAGGGGAGAAACACATGTTAAGAATGCTTCAATCACAACACACTAGATAAAGTGTGATCAGATTAGTTGATTATCCAGAAGGTCAGTCCACTATGTCCACTTGATTTTTTCTGATTCAATGAAGGAAGGTTCCCAATTAGGGCTGGGTCTTCTTAGCAGTACACCATGAAACATGTTGGTTACAAACAAAAGCATTGAAAGAAAATAATAATTATACTCGTGATTTTTAACTGGGAACATGTGGCTTAGATGTGCCCTAATCACTGAACTTCTGAGCCTCTTGAAATAATTAATGTTACAATAAAATTTATAACAGCATCTTTATTGCTGAAGTGGGTATGACTTAAAATGTACACAATTTTTATTGTAATGAAATACAATTATTTTTGCATATAATCCAGTTTACTGATCTCTTCTTTTCTAAACATTCAGCAACTTTGATTTTATTCCTGTAATATTTTAATTTTGTCTTTTAATTAAGTTTAGTTTGCCAGTATTGTAGGATTTCCTTATTCCCACGCATTAAATTATTTTTCCTTATTGTGTTTTACCTCTGTCATTTCTTAATTATTGAAATGAATGATTGAATGAATATTTTGAGAACTTTTAGTAAGTTTTTGTTTTAGGATCAAAAAGTCAACACTTATTTATAAAAACAGAATCCTTTTTTAAAAATCCTTTGTAAAAGTTCCCAAAATATTTTGTAAAATGTCTAATTTTGTTTAAATAAAATAAAAAAAAATTGGATTGAACAAATTCTAAAAGTAGTTGAAATATTAAGGATGTTTTTAATCCTATATTCTTCCATGAGCATTTGTACCACAAAATTCAGGGAAACTTGGATTTTGAATTCATCTCTTAATGTCATAAATGAAGTGCATTTATTCTGCTGGGCCATATACAGCACATATGTTTAATGGGTGTTTATTCAAATAAAAAAATGAATCAACAATAATTATGTTGCAGGACATTTGGACAGGCCCAATGGCAGCAGCTGCGGGACACCTTGGCGACTTGGCGTACAAATCTTGCCAATGTCCAAGAGGGGATGAAGGCAGTTGTTCAGGCACAGATGGAAATTGCTCAGCAAGCATGAGATACCTACAATTGCCTACTTTTTCATGTACATTTTATATAATAAAATTTTGTATATTTGAATTTTTGAATGGGAGACTGTACTGTCTATTAATTAAGGATGATAAAAAATGTCATCCATTTAAAATGATTATCAATAAATAATATACTTCTTTCGAAGTAAATTTAATATTTTTTTTATTCTTGCTCTCTTTTTTCCCTTCCTTTTAAAGTGTTTTCATATAAATTATATTATACTAGTAGCATAATATTAGTTTCTTCCAGGATCTCAATAGAAATTTGTAGTATTATAACATTTGTGAAAATTGTTATAAGTTATGAAGTACATAAAGGTATTATTAATAAGGCATTATGAGGTAAGTTTTCAAATAATTTGTCCTCTTGCTGTTCCCTTAATCTCCAGTTTTTCATATGATTTTTAATCTCCAGCTTGATATTATTTTGTTGGATTTTTTAAAATGATAATGAAAAGTTAATTGAAGTGAATATACTTTAGGTGATTACTTTCCAATCTTGACCGAACCCTAGCAAATTCTCTACTAATAATCTCCTTGGTTAAGAATTCTCTTTTCAAGTATTGTTGTATCATCAATGGTAAATCCATACACATGCCATGAGTGCATGCATCTATGTTAGTCAATGCTCTACCAGTCACAGTTTCCAGTTTATGATGAAGCTCGGCGTATAGTTTTTAGATGTAAATTGGACTTATAAGATAGGAGAATTTCCTGAAATTTAAAGTATGGGTAAAAATAGTTTTTTCTATATAGTGGGCATAAAATTTAATTTAGATTAATGATATTCAATTTTTATATTTTTATTTATTTATAGGAAAATATTTTAGGAGTTACCCAGTGAAATTGAACAATTAGGAATAAGGGTTTACTTAAACTGTAAATTTTAAATTTATGACCTAGAAGACAAGTAAGTAGTTTTCTTATTAGAATTTGTCTTATCACTTTTATAAGTGATAACTCTTATCACTTAAGGCTTTGTTCATAATTAAGCAAAGTCAAACAGGATTTCAAGGGATTAACTACATGTCAAGCTAAATACATTTTTTTTAAATGTAGCATGGGCAGCATAGTTTTTTTTATTGATAAAATGAATTTAGGAAATACAAAGCAAAATTGAACCATTAGGAGTAAGGGTTTACCTTAACCAAAAATTCGCTTAGTTCGCATAGATCCTGCATGAATGAATATATGAATATGTTTTTCTTGGGCATTGGTAAAATATTCAATACAAGTTTACCTACTTTTCAGTGAATCTCTGCTCATTAGAGAGCCTCAAAAATTTTCTTATACACTCCCATGACTATCAGTTCATACATAGCTTTGGATAAGGAAGGGGTTGTTGACAAGAAGCCATATTATTTTTTATCCAAATAAACGATCTCACAATAATGTCTCATCACTAGTGTTATAGTATAATACTTTAAATTCTTCAATTAAAAATATGGTGGTGACAAGTATTGATTAATCAATTAATTTGAATGATAAAAAATTAAATGGAGAGTTTTTTGACTGCATATATTATTATTAGATGATTTTAGTTGGGGTTCGGTCAAGGTAGATCCAAAAAAATACCAATTTAAAAAAAGTGTATTTTTTTAAAGATTATCTGCCAACGTTTTGGCTTACATTGTGAGCCATCCTCAGGGCTGTAGAAATACAATGTCATGAGAATACAATAATAATTGACAATATTAAATTATAGAATTACTATAATGTAATGTGATGTATACCAAATTCTACCATGAAAATAACTAATAACAGCTTCTAGACCGCAAAGTTAAAAATTTACAGTACAGGTAAACCCTCAATCCTTATTGTTCTATTAACAACAATTTTTCAATTTTGCTGTTAAAATCTTCTATTAATAAACCAATCTGAGTTGATTTCCATTACTTTAAACTAAATTTTACATCCAAAAAAAAAGTTTTTACTTGCATATGACATTATAGATAACCCCTTACTCCTAATGGTCTAATTTTGCACAATAATGACTTTTCGGATTTATTTTAAAGCTCCATGGCAAATTTTATTCTTAAATTCTTCACACACACACAACAGTACATGTTGCTAGTATCATATCTTTCCAATGGATATCTGCTCTAGATGTTGGCCATTTTAATTTGCTTTTCTAATAAATGAGATGAACCTATTATCTATAATTGGGTAGTGGAATAGGAAACGGCCATAGTTTTTTCTGACGTCTAATCACTCTTACAAGTTTTATCATTTGTTTATCTGAAAATTTATGGTTTAGGATTTTATAAATATTATTTTTTTGTAGTATTTAATCCCACGTAAATTTTACTAATTTTTACTGCAAGGGAATAGAATAAAAAATCGACGAATATATCGTCTTATGCTTGGAGGAGCTGACATTGTCAAGCTGTTTAAATGACTCTCGTTATTTACTTTTTTTTAAATTTTAATTTTATAAATATTATTTTTTNATTTTATAAATATTTTTTTGTGGTATTTAATCCCACGTAAATTTTACTAATTAAGTAAATAATGAGAGTCATTTAAACAGCTTGACAATGTCAGCTCCTCCGAGCATAAGACGATATATTTGTTGGACTTTCGACACTAGTGTGGGGGAATTTAATAACTTATCAGACTGGTTCCGGTAGCATAATTGGTAAATGCACCGGCCCGGATAGCGGGAGATTCAGGTTCAAGTCCTGGCTGGGACAGTTAGATTTTTTATTCTGTTCCCTCGCACTAAAAATTAGTAAAATTTATGCTTTAGTTTCATAGTGTCCTGTCAGTATTTCAGTCCCTTTGTAGACATTGTTAACTTGTGTCTCAATTGAACATTCATTTAAATGTCTACATATAGTAATTTATGACCATCGTATATTCAATTCAAAATATTTTATTTTTAATAAATATTCGTATGACTGATTTTGAGCTTTACGATAGTATTGAGTGATAAGTAGGCAGTAGGTCTTCTTTTCACAGCTATTTTTGTTTCATTGCGCACCATTTCATTTTTAGCTATTCCATTATGGACTTTGATACATTTAATTGAAATTTTCTCACCAGATTTATACCCAAATACAATTTGGTACCATATGTCTTTCGTTCGTCTGACATGTAATGTGGTTATGACAGTCAAAGAAAATATTGTGTAAAGTCAGCAGAATAAAATACGGAGTAAATATCTACTGTCAATTTATTTTAATAGAAAATTACCAATAACAATTAAGTAATCATTTTATTATAAAAAAAATAAATAAGAGGTAAATTATATTATATGATCGTTTTTCACAACATTTATTTATCAACTTAATCTATTTATGTTCAGGAATAATTATTTACTTAATATTATCAGTAATGACTCTTTCAGCAAAGAAGTTATTTTCTTAGTGGGTAATTTTTTTTTTTTTTTTTTTTCAGTATTAATTTCTAACCAACTCTTCCGAATAATGATAGACATCCAATATTACAGTTGTTTGGTATTATTATTAACTAATGTGTAATTTAAAATGTTTCCCTACAATATTTTTTTTTAATATCTTCTGAATGACAGTAATAACATGATTGATGGTTGTATATCTCATTGGCCAGTATTCTATTGGAGGGTATTACCCCACTTGGACTCGACTAGTGGAGGGGGCTACTTTTGCTTTTGTCGACTGTTTGTCCAAAGCATTGATGATCATATCAATGCTCTTGATCAGTTTCTTGTGAGTACTCTTTCTCTTTGCGAGCCAGGTGGGAAGTGGCTCCAGGCCGAGGTCAGCAATCCTTTTAGGTGTCATCTTCCAGTCCGTATCGCCGGTCTCGTTGCTTGCCATTTGCATATCTAAATCTCTACTGTCATCTACTGGCTCTTTGTGGCGCTTCCATCTACACAGATGCTGCAGAAATCTCCTTGTTCTCTTTAAAAAGCCATCGCAAATTCTTTTTAACCTGTTAGTACCCCAACCCTCACCGCGCACAATCAAGCTGAACTTAGCCTTTCCATAATGGTAGACAAGAATGGAAATTATTGTGATATTACTGAGTAGATAGATTGAGTTAATCAGAATGGGAAAGAATATACTTTCATTCTGGAGCCCCGCCGTCAAATGAAAGTGCACAAAGTGTTCCTTCGGGAAAGGAAGGGCTGGAAAGCGTTTGTGGTGCTGAGCTCCGCAGCTGAACATCAGGAGTGATATGAGCCCAGTGAGGACTAGTGTGAATATCAGGATGGCCAGTATGTAGTGAGCCGAGTTCTTCAGTGCTTGGCAACAGACATAAAAATATTTGCCAAAGTGACAGAGACTTATCATGCTAACAGTTGTTACCAAAATGAAAGAAGATAGAAGCAGAGCTAAGGTGTCGCTCATGTGGAAGTAGCTAGCAAAGTCCACATATTCGTCTCTCACCGGTCCCTCGAGTTGCAGGACACTCCTTTTAAAGTCGAAGGCTCTTGCCACAGTCATTGCTACTGTCCCTAGCCCAAGCGCTACAACCATCAAATCTAAAATGCCTCTCCATTTTCTAAAAAATTGGATGAAGCCATCACTGGACATGTATATCATGACTTTGGTGAGCCAGCACATGAGAAATATAATCAGTAAACCATAAATCGTTGCTATTCCGATCTTTTCTTTTAAAGAAAATTCATAATGTGTCGATTCCACCTGAAACATAAATGAAATAATAAAGGACATATATTATTAGGAATATTATTATAATATTTACAACACACACGCATATTTTATTATTTATAAATATTAATTTAGTTGTGGTTTATTATCCCACGTAAATTTTAAACAATTAATGCGAGGAAGGAAAATAGAATAAAAAATCTATCTGTCCCAGCCAGGACTCGAACCTGAATCTCCTGCTATCTGAGCCGGAATGTTTCCGTTACACGACCGGGACGAGCTTGATATCTTATTAAATTCCCAACACACTAGCGAGAGCCTAACTAACGAGAAAAACGAATGCATCGTCATATTTATAAATGAAAGTTTAAAAAAAAAAGTAAGTAACGAGAGTCGATAAATAGCTAGACAATGTCAGCTCCTTCGAGCATAAGACGATGTATTCGTCTTTCTCGTGGGTTAGGCTCTCGCAAGTTTGTTGGGAATTTAATAAGTTATCTGGCTAGTCCCGGTGGTGCAAGTGGTAGCATACTGGCCCGGAAAGCAGGAGATCCAGGTTCGTGTCCTGGCTGGGATAGTTGTTTTTATTCTATTCCCTCGCATTAATTGTTTATATATTATTATTATACATTACGCGATCCTATGGCTCAACGTATAAAAGAGCCATAAAGAGTCGGTCATTAAAAAATAATTTGTGCCCTACAGGGAGGGAAAGGCCTATCTAATAAGTAGCCTCACTGCTCTAGACACTCAAGACACAGACCTAACTTTCGTTTCTCGAAAAAGTCCACCAGAATGCCATACTCGAGAATCCTCCATAGATCTCTCCAGACAATCCTAGCCTCCACTTTTGTGTCATTAAATGTAACTCCATAGTGAGGTTTAAATTGCTAGGAAATAAAGATATTGGCCATCGAGAGCTGCAGCTAGCGACTAAAATGGAGAACGTCTGAAGCAAGTATGTACATGGCTGTGTTGTATGGTTTCTGGAACCTTCTAAGAGCTCATTTTTCCTTGGAAGCCAGAAACCTTCCTAACTCCTTTATATTGGAGTCCTCAGGTGAATTAGTCTGAATAAAGACAGTGACAGTGGCAATGATACTACAGATTGTTATCTGACCGATAAGATACTGATAAATGTTTAGTTTTTATCAATGTTAAATGCTTTTTGATAACAGAGAAATATATATTAGCTGTAATTTTTTTCTTTATTGTTTGTTTATATAGACAGTAGTTTTATTTATACAATTAGTTCTTCATATTTATTTAATATATTAGATTTATTTGTATGTCAGTTCAATATTCTGTCTCCTGCTTACCAGTGTTAAGCTTGTACTTATGTACAATGCTGCTAGTACTTTGAAAGACGTATTTCACGAGTGCTTCGTTATTTAAAAACCTACCAGAATTCAGATAAGCGTTATGCTGAGCAAATTTGTTGTTTTATTATTTTTGTAAAGCCTCTATGACAGACGAAAAGACAATAACAGACGAAAAGACAATATCAGACGAAATTGAGATGCTTGCTTGTCGCGGCCTCCTCAAGTTTCTAGCACTGCTGTATAGTGCAATGTACTTGTAAGTACTCTGTACTTGTCCAACAGATCCCTCTGCATTTCAGTCGTTTTTATGTTGTTTTTTTTTCTGCACTATGCTCCTCCGCCGCACGGGGTATGCGATAATCTTCTTACTGGTCACTTTCTGCACTTGTTTAATTAACTTATTCTCCTCACTACCAGAAAAATTCTCTTTTTACCGGGCATCTAAACAAACACAACCATCGTATTGTATTTTCTCTTGTAGAGATTATCATGTAATCAGGAGAGGTTTTAACTTTAGTGTACTGATCACTATTCAACCGTACAGAAACATTATCTGTTCTGGAAATATTTCTCATGGACAACAATTTACCTATAAATCATGCACAATATTTTTATTTGTATTTATTTATCTTAAAAACTAAAAGTTAAAGTTAATTGTAGTAGAAATATAAGCAGACTGGAGAAGAGAGGATAGAAATTGCAAGATTATTTTCTTTATTGCAATAATTTGTATTTACTTGAATAATATTTCATTGAGAGAGCTTGCCATGAACTTAGGTTTAAGAGAAATAAAATAATCTTAATATAAAGAAAAATTCATTAAAAAATACATTGTAAATTTACAAAATTTATTTAGTTTAATATCCTGAAATTCCTTTACTATCACCATCTATTCATCCTGTCTGCAGTATAGATGGAGAAGGACTGTCTCTAGAGCATCTACAAAAAGAGGAGAAGCTTAAGAAGAGGGCACTAATGATAAGACAGGCATTGTAGGCAGAGCAATCACTGAAAGAGAAGAAGTACTGGAAATGAGAGTGGCGAAGTAGATGAAGAGAGGTGTCTCTTGGATAAGTGCAGAAGGAGGATACTGACGATGAGCGAGGCGGTGTAGACGGAGGAGGGCAGTATCTCGGCGACAAGGGTGAGACGGACCAGACGATGGCAGTGAGGACCGAAAAGCGGAGCCTCGAGTATGACAGCTCGAGTCTTACTGTCAAGCCAGCCTCGGACATGGAGGTAGGCCATCTTCCCCACCGCACTTGTCCAAGTAGGGCCTAGATCGACCATGTATCCCCCATCCGGATAGCTTTTCCCAGACCAACCTGTACAAAACATGACAGTACTTATTTACAATAATATTTTCAGAAATATGGTTCAGATGAAAATTTGAAAAGACTGTGATAAAAATGAAGTAATGCTTTCTTCTTTTTAAAGAATATTTGAAAAAATTAAAAATAAAATGATCCTCCACAAAATAAAATATTCTAACAAAATTAATATAGAAAAAACATTATAATACATAAAATGAAAAACACCACTTGACCAACTAAATCATTCATTATGGCTCCTTGAATGTTCACCTCGAAAAATATTAAAAAAACTTTAAGATCTGCTAATGAGTGTTGAATCGAGATAGCTTCTAAAGTTCAAGTTATTAGGGAACTGTCTCAACACTTTCAGAGACCGAATTGCAGAAGTGAACTGGAAGGTTGTGACGACAATTGCTTGTACTTGCCATGCTGATAAGCAGTTGTAGAGGCTTAGAAAGCTTCATTATTTTGATGTAGTCTCTTCCAAAGATGAAGCAGATTGCAACTTGTCTAAAGTTTCTGCAATATTCTCTTTGGTAGAATCTTGTTGACCTTTTTTACATACGTCAGAACTCCGTGCGACTCAGAAATAGGGTATTTGAGTGGATTATTGATCGAATATTCACAGAGTGAGACATGGCTGATGGACTTTATTTCTTTGGAATGAATAGTGTAGTCATGATGGAACGAAGATAATCTTTTTGCAAGTTTTTTGTGATCTCACAACTCCAAAAAAATCTTTGTGTCCGATGTATGGGAGACTGCCGAAGAAGCAAGAGGGTCTGAGATCATGACACTGTCTAGGCAAACTAGTGCCCTGAGACTGTGTAGGACAGTGGGACAGAGTTGGTCCACTGCTTGGAATTCAGCTGTTAGCGGCGTTTTTAGAGATTGGTCCCAGCTCTCCTAACTACCGATTGACTTGTAATAAAAGGCATACTAGGCACGAGATTTTAAAATATNAAAAACTTTAAGATCTGCTAATGAGTGTTGAATCGAGATAGCTTCTAAAGTTCAAGTTATTAGGGAACTGTCTCAACACGTTTAGGGACCGAATTGCAGAAGTGAACTGGAAGGTTGTGACGACAATTGCTTGTACTTGCCATGCTGATAAGCAGTTGTAGAGGCTTAGAAAGCTTCATTATTTTGATGTAGTCTCTTCCAAAGATGAAGCAGATTGCAATTTGTCTAAAGTTCCTGCAATGTTCTCTTTGGTAGAATCTTGTTTTTACCTACGTCAGAACTCAGTGCGACACAGAAATAGGGTATTTGAGTGGATTATTGATCGAATATTCACAGAGTGAGACATGGCTGATGAACTTTATTTCTTTGGAAAGAATAGTGTAGTCTTGATGGAACGAAGATAATCTTTTTGCAAGTTTTGTGTGATCTCACAAATCCAAAAAAATCTTTGTGTCCGATGTATGGGAGACTGCCGAAGAAGCAGGAGGGTCTGGGATCATGACACTGTCTAGGCAAACTAGTGCCCTGAGACTGTGTAGGACAGTGGGACAGAGTTGGTCCACTGCTTGGAATTCAGCTGTTAGCGGCGTTTTTAGAGATTGGTCCCAGCTCTCCAAACTACCGATTGACTTGTAATAAAAGGCATACTAGGCAATCCCAGAGTAATGACTCTGAATAATGCTTCAGGGATAAAGGCTGCAGCAACGTGCTGACCTGCAATGGTGCAATTTATTTAATCCCAGAAAAACTTCTGAAAGATAAAATGATGTCACTCTCTGATGCCTGATTGGCCAGGCCTTTAAGATGCTCAAATAATTTTCAGGATAGGGCGAGCGAAGTTAAGGCCTTGACAAGCATGCGTTTCTTTGTTCCTGGATGCAGATATAAAAGCGAGAATTCAGATATAAAAGAAGGGAAGGTTGACCAACTCGCCGTCAGTGCTATCTACCGGTACTCCACAGAACCCTTATTGCACAGTCGAACTCCGACCAGCTATGATGTTCTGGGCCCAAGACCCTGTCAGTTTCTTTCTAACCTGTCTCACTTCATCTAAATCATGTTGATGTAACAGAAAAACATTCGCTGCCTCTTTGGGCGAAAACTAGAGGAAGGATGGTGGCCGCCGGACTACAATACATCATTTCCAATCATCAATATGTTTCAACACACTTTAATGAGCTTATTGATCCCAAAGGTAACCAAAAACATCACTGCAGTTATTCATCCCTTCGCCATAATGAACAATGAACTTTAATATTTATAGATAAAAGCTAATGAACATTAATCATTCCAATTCATTTGGTGCAATCAATCTCAATATTTTAAAAACTACTATCTAAAAAACTACCATTAATGTAGCTACCACCTTTAGGCTAATTATTTTCGATAAATGTTTTATTTTCATTCAAATTCAGCCTTATTTCTGGAAATACTACTGGTAGTATGTCCAGTAATTTTTCCATAAACTGTACACAGAATCCAAAATTCTTTGTTGCCCAGTCCATAGAACCACATCAAATCAAAAATTGATGGTCCTAGTACGAACGGTGTTCACTAAAGCTTTGAGTTTTCAATATCTGCAGAAGCTTAGCATACATAAGAAACGATGAAATCTTTGTCAGTATCAAGGTGAGAAAACTTCTTTTGGCATCTACACTATTTGGGAGTATCTTAATATCCTCCTAGCTGATCTTGTGGTTGTAGATCTCGCCTTCTAGAGGGAAGGGGCACTTCTATAGTTTAAAGATGAGATAATAATCATCGAGTCACCTTCTGCTTGAATTAAAATGGCAATAATTTTCTTCCTTGTTGATGGATGATGTAAAGATGTCGTCGAGGTATCCATAAACACATTCAAAGTCTCAAAAGACTAAAGTGCTTTCTTAGAAATTCTATAGGCACAAATGGAGTGATGAATGATGTCTTCAGAATGTTTTCTATGATGAGGAAATCTATAGGTAGATCATATTAATATTGAGATTCGAGAATATTATTGTCCCGTAAAATATTGTATTGATGTCCACATACAATGAGGAGGACTTCTTGTCATGGTTAGAGACTATCATAGTGCTGGCTTTAAACTCAAAGCTAATAGTCCTTACCGTTTTCTTTCTTGTATATGTAGAGGACTCCCCCATGCAAGAGAGGTCGATAAAGAAGAAAATAACTACGTATTAAAATTTAAAAAAAGAAAAGAAAATTAGAATATGATAACAAAAAATCATTACATGAAAAATTAGTAAAAGTAAATCCTAAGTAGTTATTTAAATTAAAAGTTATTTTTACTTATATTTTAATTTCTGTTTGGATTAGCCCTGGAAATTTGCTAGAAAGATTTGATTTGCATCCGTTATTTGAAAATATTTTTTGTTTTTGCTTAAACTATGTCAAGTCTCAAATACAAATTATATATACTTATATACATGAGTATGCTACACAATTGATATACACTTATATAATTTGTGTATACTATATAATTAATATATACTTCTATAATTTGTATATACCACGCATTTGATATTATTATTAAAAAAGTATTGTGTGCAGTGTAAACCTCTAGGAAGTGAGTATGGGTTGGTAGCACTGACCACGCAAGGCGACATTGGCTGAGGGAGGTGTGTAGTTCCACTCTGCCCTGCCCTCATTCTTCCACTCAAAAGCAAAGGAGCCAGTCTCCAGTGTTCCAGATGCCAGGGACCCATGGCACTCCTCGAACCAATCCCTCAAATCTTGAGGCACATGGCAGCTCCCTGCAATGGTGAAGGGTGCCGTCAGGATATGGAGTATTAACTTATATGGGGTTAATAAACATCTTCTTCCACTTCTAGAGGAGTGCCACGGAAGGAACTCATATTACATGATATTTATGAACAAGTAAAAACCAGACTTATTATAATAGTTTTTGAAAATATCCGTTATATCCCAAAAGATTTAGCAAATTTTCTCTATATAATTAATTTTCTCTAATCTTGATTAAAAAAGAAAAATAATTTCTCTATTTTTAATCTCGATTAAAAAAGAAAAACAATTTTCTCTATTTTTAATCTCGATTAAAAAAGAAAAATAATTTTCTCTATTTTTAATCTCGATTAAAAAAGAAAAATAATTTTCTCTATTTTTAATCTCGATTAAAAAAGAAAAATAATTTTCTCTATTTTTAATCTCGATTAAAAAAGAAAAATAATTTTCTCTATTTTTAATCTCGATTAAAAAAGAAAAATAATTTTCTCTATTTTTAATCTCGATTAAAAAAGAAAAATAATTTTCTCTATTTTTAATCTCGATTAAAAAAGAAAAATAATTTTCTCTATTTTTAATCTCGATTAAAAAAGAAAAATAATTTTCTCTATTTTTAATCTCGATTAAAAAAGAAAAATAATTTTCTCTATTTTTAATCTCGATTAAAAAAGAAAAATAATTTTCTCTATTTTTAATCTCGATTAAAAAAGAAAAATAATTTTCTCTATTTTTAATCTCGATTAAAAAAGAAAAATAATTTTCTCTATTTTTAATCTCGATTAAAAAAGAAAAATAATTTTCTCTATTTTTAATCTCGATTAAAAAAGAAAAATAATTTTCTCTATTTTTAATCTCGATTAAAAAAGAAAAATAATTTTCTCTATTTTTAATCTCGATTAAAAAAGAAAAATAATTTTCTCTATTTTTAATCTCGATTAAAAAAGAAAAATAATTTTCTCTATTTTTAATCTCGATTAAAAAAGAAAAATAATTTTCTCTATTTTTAATCTCGATTAAAAAAGAAAAATAATTTTCTCTATTTTTAATCTCGATTAAAAAAGAAAAATAATTTTCTCTATTTTTAATCTCGATTAAAAAAGAAAAATAATTTTCTCTATTTTTAATCTCGATTAAAAAAGAAAAATAATTTTCTCTATTTTTAATCTCGATTAAAAAAGAAAAATAATTTTCTCTATTTTTAATCTCGATTAAAAAAGAAAAATAATTTTCTCTATTTTTAATCTCGATTAAAAAAGAAAAATAATTTTCTCTATTTTTAATCTCGATTAAAAAAGAAAAATAATTTTCTCTATTTTTAATCTCGATTAAAAAAGAAAAATAATTTTCTCTATTTTTAATCTCGATTAAAAAAGAAAAATAATTTTCTCTATTTTTAATCTCGATTAAAAAAGAAAAATAATTTTCTCTATTTTTAATCTCGATTAAAAAAGAAAAATAATTTTCTCTATTTTTAATCTCGATTAAAAAAGAAAAATAATTTTCTCTATTTTTAATCTCGATTAAAAAAGAAAAATAATTTTCTCTATTTTTAATCTCGATTAAAAAAGAAAAATAATTTTCTCTATTTTTAATCTCGATTAAAAAAGAAAAATAATTTTCTCTATTTTTAATCTCGATTAAAAAAGAAAAATAATTTTCTCTATTTTTAATCTCGATTAAAAAAGAAAAATAATTTTCTCTATTTTTAATCTCGATTAAAAAAGAAAAATAATTTTCTCTATTTTTAATCTCGATTAAAAAAGAAAAATAATTTTCTCTATTTTTAATCTCGATTAAAAAAGAAAAATAATTTTCTCTATTTTTAATCTCGATTAAAAAAGAAAAATAATTTTCTCTATTTTTAATCTCGATTAAAAAAGAAAAATAATTTTCTCTATTTTTAATCTCGATTAAAAAAGAAAAATAATTTTCTCTATTTTTAATCTCGATTAAAAAAGAAAAATAATTTTCTCTATTTTTAATCTCGATTAAAAAAGAAAAATAATTTTCTCTATTTTTAATCTCGATTAAAAAAGAAAAATAATTTTCTCTATTTTTAATCTCGATTAAAAAAGAAAAATAATTTTCTCTATTTTTAATCTCGATTAAAAAAGAAAAATAATTTTCTCTATTTTTAATCTCGATTAAAAAAGAAAAATAATTTTCTCTATTTTTAATCTCGATTAAAAAAGAAAAATAATTTTCTCTATTTTTAATCTCGATTAAAAAAGAAAAATAATTTTCTCTATTTTTAATCTCGATTAAAAAAGAAAAATAATTTTCTCTATTTTTAATCTCGATTAAAAAAGAAAAATAATTTTCTCTATTTTTAATCTCGATTAAAAAAGAAAAATAATTTTCTCTATTTTTAATCTCGATTAAAAAAGAAAAATAATTTTCTCTATTTTTAATCTCGATTAAAAAAGAAAAATAATTTTCTCTATTTTTAATCTCGATTAAAAAAGAAAAATAATTTTCTCTATTTTTAATCTCGATTAAAAAAGAAAAATAATTTTCTCTATTTTTAATCTCGATTAAAAAAGAAAAATAATTTTCTCTATTTTTAATCTCGATTAAAAAAGAAAAATAATTTTCTCTATTTTTAATCTCGATTAAAAAAGAAAAATAATTTTCTCTATTTTTAATCTCGATTAAAAAAGAAAAATAATTTTCTCTATTTTTAATCTCGATTAAAAAAGAAAAATAATTTTCTCTATTTTTAATCTCGATTAAAAAAGAAAAATAATTTTCTCTATTTTTAATCTCGATTAAAAAAGAAAAATAATTTTCTCTATTTTTAATCTCGATTAAAAAAGAAAAATAATTTTCTCTATTTTTAATCTCGATTAAAAAAGAAAAATAATTTTCTCTATTTTTAATCTCGATTAAAAAAGAAAAATAATTTTCTCTATTTTTAATCTCGATTAAAAAAGAAAAATAATTTTCTCTATTTTTAATCTCGATTAAAAAAGAAAAATAATTTTCTCTATTTTTAATCTCGATTAAAAAAGAAAAATAATTTTCTCTATTTTTAATCTCGATTAAAAAAGAAAAATAATTTTCTCTATTTTTAATCTCGATTAAAAAAGAAAAATAATTTTCTCTATTTTTAATCTCGATTAAAAAAGAAAAATAATTTTCTCTATTTTTAATCTCGATTAAAAAAGAAAAATAATTTTCTCTATTTTTAATCTCGATTAAAAAAGAAAAATAATTTTCTCTATTTTTAATCTCGATTAAAAAAGAAAAATAATTTTCTCTATTTTTAATCTCGATTAAAAAAGAAAAATAATTTTCTCTATTTTTAATCTCGATTAAAAAAGAAAAATAATTTTCTCTATTTTTAATCTCGATTAAAAAAGAAAAATAATTTTCTCTATTTTTAATCTCGATTAAAAAAGAAAAATAATTTTCTCTATTTTTAATCTCGATTAAAAAAGAAAAATAATTTTCTCTATTTTTAATCTCGATTAAAAAAGAAAAATAATTTTCTCTATTTTTAATCTCGATTAAAAAAGAAAAATAATTTTCTCTATTTTTAATCTCGATTAAAAAAGAAAAATAATTTTCTCTATTTTTAATCTCGATTAAAAAAGAAAAATAATTTTCTCTATTTTTAATCTCGATTAAAAAAGAAAAATAATTTTCTCTATTTTTAATCTCGATTAAAAAAGAAAAATAATTTTCTCTATTTTTAATCTCGATTAAAAAAGAAAAATAATTTTCTCTATTTTTAATCTCGATTAAAAAAGAAAAATAATTTTCTCTATTTTTAATCTCGATTAAAAAAGAAAAATAATTTTCTCTATTTTTAATCTCGATTAAAAAAGAAAAATAATTTTCTCTATTTTTAATCTCGATTAAAAAAGAAAAATAATTTTCTCTATTTTTAATCTCGATTAAAAAAGAAAAATAATTTTCTCTATTTTTAATCTCGATTAAAAAAGAAAAATAATTTTCTCTATTTTTAATCTCGATTAAAAAAGAAAAATAATTTTCTCTATTTTTAATCTCGATTAAAAAAGAAAAATAATTTTCTCTATTTTTAATCTCGATTAAAAAAGAAAAATAATTTTCTCTATTTTTAATCTCGATTAAAAAAGAAAAATAATTTTCTCTATTTTTAATCTCGATTAAAAAAGAAAAATAATTTTCTCTATTTTTAATCTCGATTAAAAAAGAAAAATAATTTTCTCTATTTTTAATCTCGATTAAAAAAGAAAAATAATTTTCTCTATTTTTAATCTCGATTAAAAAAGAAAAATAATTTTCTCTATTTTTAATCTCGATTAAAAAAGAAAAATAATTTTCTCTATTTTTAATCTCGATTAAAAAAGAAAAATAATTTTCTCTATTTTTAATCTCGATTAAAAAAGAAAAATAATTTTCTCTATTTTTAATCTCGATTAAAAAAGAAAAATAATTTTCTCTATTTTTAATCTCGATTAAAAAAGAAAAATAATTTTCTCTATTTTTAATCTCGATTAAAAAAGAAAAATAATTTTCTCTATTTTTAATCTCGATTAAAAAAGAAAAATAATTTTCTCTATTTTTAATCTCGATTAAAAAAGAAAAATAATTTTCTCTATTTTTAATCTCGATTAAAAAAGAAAAATAATTTTCTCTATTTTTAATCTCGATTAAAAAAGAAAAATAATTTTCTCTATTTTTAATCTCGATTAAAAAAGAAAAATAATTTTCTCTATTTTTAATCTCGATTAAAAAAGAAAAATAATTTTCTCTATTTTTAATCTCGATTAAAAAAGAAAAATAATTTTCTCTATTTTTAATCTCGATTAAAAAAGAAAAATAATTTTCTCTATTTTTAATCTCGATTAAAAAAGAAAAATAATTTTCTCTATTTTTAATCTCGATTAAAAAAGAAAAATAATTTTCTCTATTTTTAATCTCGATTAAAAAAGAAAAATAATTTTCTCTATTTTTAATCTCGATTAAAAAAGAAAAATAATTTTCTCTATTTTTAATCTCGATTAAAAAAGAAAAATAATTTTCTCTATTTTTAATCTCGATTAAAAAAGAAAAATAATTTTCTCTATTTTTAATCTCGATTAAAAAAGAAAAATAATTTTCTCTATTTTTAATCTCGATTAAAAAAGAAAAATAATTTTCTCTATTTTTAATCTCGATTAAAAAAGAAAAATAATTTTCTCTATTTTTAATCTCGATTAAAAAAGAAAAATAATTTTCTCTATTTTTAATCTCGATTAAAAAAGAAAAATAATTTTCTCTATTTTTAATCTCGATTAAAAAAGAAAAATAATTTTCTCTATTTTTAATCTCGATTAAAAAAGAAAAATAATTTTCTCTATTTTTAATCTCGATTAAAAAAGAAAAATAATTTTCTCTATTTTTAATCTCGATTAAAAAAGAAAAATAATTTTCTCTATTTTTAATCTCGATTAAAAAAGAAAAATAATTTTCTCTATTTTTAATCTCGATTAAAAAAGAAAAATAATTTTCTCTATTTTTAATCTCGATTAAAAAAGAAAAATAATTTTCTCTATTTTTAATCTCGATTAAAAAAGAAAAATAATTTTCTCTATTTTTAATCTCGATTAAAAAAGAAAAATAATTTTCTCTATTTTTAATCTCGATTAAAAAAGAAAAATAATTTTCTCTATTTTTAATCTCGATTAAAAAAGAAAAATAATTTTCTCTATTTTTAATCTCGATTAAAAAAGAAAAATAATTTTCTCTATTTTTAATCTCGATTAAAAAAGAAAAATAATTTTCTCTATTTTTAATCTCGATTAAAAAAGAAAAATAATTTTCTCTATTTTTAATCTCGATTAAAAAAGAAAAATAATTTTCTCTATTTTTAATCTCGATTAAAAAAGAAAAATAATTTTCTCTATTTTTAATCTCGATTAAAAAAGAAAAATAATTTTCTCTATTTTTAATCTCGATTAAAAAAGAAAAATAATTTTCTCTATTTTTAATCTCGATTAAAAAAGAAAAATAATTTTCTCTATTTTTAATCTCGATTAAAAAAGAAAAATAATTTTCTCTATTTTTAATCTCGATTAAAAAAGAAAAATAATTTTCTCTATTTTTAATCTCGATTAAAAAAGAAAAATAATTTTCTCTATTTTTAATCTCGATTAAAAAAGAAAAATAATTTTCTCTATTTTTAATCTCGATTAAAAAAGAAAAATAATTTTCTCTATTTTTAATCTCGATTAAAAAAGAAAAATAATTTTCTCTATTTTTAATCTCGATTAAAAAAGAAAAATAATTTTCTCTATTTTTAATCTCGATTAAAAAAGAAAAATAATNATATAATTAATATATACTTCTATAATTTGTATATACCACGTATTTGATATTATTATTAAAAAAGTATTGTGTGCAGTATAACCTCTAGGAAGTGAGTATGGGTTGGTAGAACTGACCACGCAAGGCGACGTTGGCTGAAGGAGGTGTGTAGTTCCACTCTGCTCTGCCCTCATTCTTCCACTCGAAAGCAAAGGAGCCAGTCTCCAGTGTTCCAGATGCCAGAGACCCATGGCACTCCTCGAACCAATCCCTCAACTCTTGAGGCACATGGCAGCTACCTGCAATGGTGAAGGGTGCCATCAGGATATGGAGTATTAACTTATATGGGGTTAATAAACATGGCTTCTTCTTCCACTCCTAGAGGAGTGCCACGGAAGGAACTTATATTACATGATATTTATGAACATGTAAAAACCTGACTTATTATAATACTTTTTGAAAATATCCGTTATATTCCAAAAGATTTAGCAAATTTTCTCTATATAATTAATTTTCTCTATATAATTTAATCTCGATTAAAAAGAGAGAGCTTGCCATGAACTTAGGTTTAAGAGAAATAAAATAATCTTAATATAAAGAAAAATTCATTAAAAAATACATTGTAAATTTACAAAATTTATTTAGTTTAATATCCTGAAATTCCTTTACTATCACCATCTATTCATCCTGTCTGCAGTATAGANCCACTGCTTGGAATTCAGCTGTTAGCGGCGTTTTTAGAGATTGGTCCCAGCTCTCCTAACTACCGATTGACTTGTAATAAAAGGCATACTAGGCACGAGATTTTAAAATATGTTTAATCCCAGAGTAATGACTCTGAATAATGCTTCAGGGATAAAGGCTGCAGCAACGTGCTAACCTGCAATGGTGCAATTTATTTAATCCCAGAAAAACATCTGAGAGATAAAATGATGTCACTCTCTGATGCCTGATTGGCCAAAGCCTTTAAGATGCTCAAATAATTTTCAGGATAGGGCGAGCGAAGTTAAGACCTTGGCAAGCATGCGTTTCTTTGTTCCTGGCTGCAGATACAAAAGCGAGGATTCAGATATAAAAGAAGGGAAGGTTGACCAACTCGCCGTCAATGCTATCTACCGGTACTCCACAGAACCCTTATTGTACAGTCGAACTCTGACCAGCCATGATGTTCTGGGCCCAGGACCCTGTCAGTACCTTTCTAACCTGTCTCACTTCATCCAAATCATGTTGATGTAACAGCAAAACATTCGCGGCCTCCTTGGGCGAAAACTAGAGGAAGGATGGTGGCCGCCGGACTACAATACATCATTTCCAATCATCAATATGTTTCAACACACTATAATGAGCTTATTGATCCGAAAGGTAACCAAAAACATCACTGCAGTTATTCATCCCTTCGCCATAATGAGCAATGAACATTTTTTTTTTTTTTTTTTTTTTTTTTTTTTTTTTTTTTTTTTTTTTTTTTTTTTNTCTCGATTAAAAAAGAAAAATAATTTTCTCTATTTTTAATCTCGATTAAAAAAGAAAAATAATTTTCTCTATTTTTAATCTCGATTAAAAAAGAAAAATAATTTTCTCTATTTTTAATCTCGATTAAAAAAGAAAAATAATTTTCTCTATTTTTAATCTCGATTAAAAAAGAAAAATAATTTTCTCTATTTTTAATCTCGATTAAAAAAGAAAAATAATTTTCTCTATTTTTAATCTCGATTAAAAAAGAAAAATAATTTTCTCTATTTTTAATCTCGATTAAAAAAGAAAAATAATTTTCTCTATTTTTAATCTCGATTAAAAAAGAAAAATAATTTTCTCTATTTTTAATCTCGATTAAAAAAGAAAAATAATTTTCTCTATTTTTAATCTCGATTAAAAAAGAAAAATAATTTTCTCTATTTTTAATCTCGATTAAAAAAGAAAAATAATTTTCTCTATTTTTAATCTCGATTAAAAAAGAAAAATAATTTTCTCTATTTTTAATCTCGATTAAAAAAGAAAAATAATTTTCTCTATTTTTAATCTCGATTAAAAAAGAAAAATAATTTTCTCTATTTTTAATCTCGATTAAAAAAAAAAAAATTCTTATTCTAAGATGATTTTAGTTGGGGTTCGGTTAAGGTAGATCCAAAAAACACAAATTTAAAAAATGTAAACCTTCCGCCTTGTACCTGCTACCCCCACTCCTTTTACCTTTCGCTCTGTGAAAAAGTAAAAATTTATATAGTTCAGTCATGGAAATGTGAACTTAGGGACAGGACGTCCTCTGCCTCACGAGCTTCATGATAAGTAGGTGTGGCAAATTACTGCTTTAATGATATTTCAATTTTTACTTGTCAATAAGCTGTTTGTTTGCATGTTTTTTTTTTCAAATTGGTTCTTTTTCAAATTGTTTTTCATAAACTTTAAATTTTCTTACATAGCTTTCTACATTCATACTCTTGATATCACATTATATTGTAATTCTCTATTATACTAATTTCAATTATTATTGTATTCTCATGACATTGTATTTCTACAGCCCTGAAGATGGCTTACAATGTAAGCCGAAACGTTGGCAGATAATCCTTTATTAAAAAATACATTTTTTTAAATTTGTATTTTTTGGATCTACCTTGACCGAACCCCAACTAAAATCATCTTAGATTAATATCTACGGTCAACAAACTCTCCTTTTCAAAAATTCTTAATTTTTCATCATTCCTAAATAGAAGAGAGCAAAAATATGGACCTCTCTAAATGAATATTTTATATTCAAATAGATAAATAGTGTATTTATTTTAGCTATTTATTAACTTGCACATCTATGCGAGTTCTACTGTCCGTAGTTTTTTAAACAAAACCTGTAATCAGTAATTTAATTTTTTTCACCGAATTTCAATAACTTTAATTCTTAAATTAATAACTAAAGTTCATAGAAGGAAAGAAGAAAATAGGGGGAGAAAATTCAGAATTTCATAAAATGTGTTTTTAAACCTTTTTAAGGAGAAGAGTTGTTCACGCTTTTCTAAAAACCCCAATAACTTCCTAAATACTCATTCAGTTTGAAATTTTCTTATGGTTGATTTGAATTATCTCTTATTAATGCTTTTGTTCCTTTTTAATTAGTGTTAGTCTCCCTTTCAACCACTTTGGCAATGGGAGGAAGGGCTATCTACAGCCCATATTCTAAACATCCAAACCTTTGGATGAGTTAATTAATGGTAGAAATCGACTGATAGAGAAGATGAACTATGGTAAATACTAAATATAATAATCATAATTACTGTTCTCAGTGTTATGAAGGAAAACGCAAAATGCTAAGAAAGTAACTTTCTAATCTTTGAGTTTCGATAATTTATCTGAAATATGAAGTAGACTATTTGTAAAAAGAACATTTAGGTCAAATCGGCTTTGCAGACTCACCTCTTTCTTCTCATAGTCATTCTTGACTTTCAAGAAATAATTATTTGCTCCTGTTTGTTGTAATTCTGAATGTGACTAATGGACGTGAGACACCTGCTTGGTCTAGGCAGCTCCTACCGTTACTAGTTTACCCCTCATTTGGGATCAGGAACTGCTCCTTCTACATGCTGACATTGAAGTTCGAACACACCTGAGGAGAATGTCCTGTTTCATTCTGCTTGAATGCGAGTGCTCGCAGCTCGTTAGCAAGCAACTCAATGGCTTAAGTCATGTTGGCTCTCTTCCTCAATTATCCTCAACTTTATACATTTTAAAATGGTGTCTCCTCTATCAAACTTATTCCGGTCAGAAATGCAACATACTTGAAATTTTGAATTCACTGTATTCATCTTCTATGTCTAGGGATGAAATGGTCAATGGAGAATTTGTAACTGAAATTCGCTATTCCAATCCGGTAAATCATAATTTACCCTCTCTGGTTGTTAGCCTTGCAATTCTTGTTTCCACCATTTAAAATTTCCTTCACACAGGAGCTCCGTAATTAAATAGATTTTTAAAGTTACTTTAAATAAGGACATTAATAAGAGTATTTGACTAATTTGATCTTAAAAGAAGTATTTGGATATAAAAGATCACCTCGCCAAGACTGGGTCTAGGCAGTTTAAAAGATGCATAGATAAAAGTTTATGATCCCTACACTTTTATTAATAATAATTAAAAAAAAAAAAAAATAAAAAAAAATGATTAATTTTTTTATTTGGTCTTTCTCGAATCATCTCCCCCTTTCACAAGTCAACAGTTTGCTCTTAATGAATTTGGTTTTTTGATTTTTAAAATTTTTAGAATAATAATGAAATGACTATTTTATTTAGTAAAAGGTTCATATTTCTTAGTATTGCACTTGGTATAGTGAGCATTACTGTCTCTGAATACCAAAAACTCCATCTTATCCGGGGAAAAAGCATGCCAAAATAATTATCACTTACACATTCTATTTCTGGAAAATAAGACAGTTTCTTTGTTTTTAGTTTATTTTATTAAGGGAAAATAAACTATTATAATATACACAAATTAATTATTATAATCTCCTCAAAATTGAATATTTTACGTTTTATAATACATATAATCTGAAAATCTATTCAAAAACCCTGAAAATTATTCCACAATAGTTTTTCTTACCCTCTTTGTAAGATTTACATATGATCCTTCATTATATGAGTTTCTCGACAATATTGTTTATTATAAATACTGTAGAAAATAAAAAAATTATTTTAGCATTTTGAATTTATATTTACTTCAAAAATTGTAGAAAATAATAAACCCACAATAGAATTACTCAACGAAAGAAGTTGCTTCTTGGCACACTTTACATTTGTGGGTGACAAACAAAATTCCTTAGGACACAATAATACTACATAATTTAAAAAAATACTAAACTCACAATACATATCTCAACGAATCTTTTTCTTGCCAGAACTCGAGTGTCATGGGATAGTGTTTGACTATCATTCTGTCACAAAAGGGTCTTCAGTGAATTGCTATGTAAAGTTCATTAACAATCTTAATATTAAAATTATTTAAAAAATGATTCAATAAATAAATATAATATTCCTAAAGTATAATTAACTCAATAAATAACTCAATTAAAAGAGAGTAAATAACTTTTATTATTTTATCCCATACCTGATGTGATTCTGAGCTGTCTGACGCGAGGCACCCCTACCAGCTTGTACATATAATCTCCTGTCCAACCCTTCTCAAATCCCCGAACTTCCCCTTCTGTAACATCAAACAAGCACTCTGAAACAGAAACTCTCAACATATTTAATTATAATTGTTTGAAAATATTGTAAAAAGGAATATATAAAGATGATATTATGAATGCAATTTGGAGTGTTGGGGTGGCATTCTTATTTATAAAATATATAAGATAAATTCTGTGGTAAGACTTTATATTGCAAACATTTAAATGAACTAATTTTTGGTTTTATTCACATGGGGTGGATGGGGGGAGTTTATAGGAAAACAAAAATTTACTGTATTACTACATTTGTTTTTACTTGAAATATTTAAAAATAATTTTGAAAATAACAGCTTAAAAACTAATTTTCTAAAATTTTTTTACGAAAAACGCTTATTGATGAAGATATTTGTGAATATAACTACGATGACTTGAGTTCTTCCTCCACTTTTCCTTATGGGCCTGCTTAGAGCATATTAGTTTCCTTTGAAGCACATTGTTCTCTACCCCTCGATATAATTCAATATTTTCTCTTGTTCATGCCTATCCTAATGAGACATGGGAAATCTCGGTTTACACAGCTCCTGCGTGAGGGACTTTTTATTATGTGAGATGGTGTGACAAAGTGAGTCCAGGTCTGAGTACTGTGAAAGTGGAAAAATAAAGAGTATCAAAGCTTAAAAATGGTATAGATCACTTACCTTCCATAGGGAGGGACTGTTGGTTGTTGAATATCGTTGTGTAGAGGGCAGTAAGGAGATCTTCATTTATGTACTTCTTTAAGCTGAGAGTTCCCAGAAATTTGGCAAAATCTTCATTAAATATAATAGCAATATGAAAATAATAATAGACTTTATAATTCAACATTCTTAAAATTTTGTTTTATAATAGAAGTAACTCAAAAAAAAAAAAAAAACTTTAATAAGGAAATCAAGCTATCCACATTAGCTACTTACTGTTTAGGTAAGATAGAGGCTTTCTATATTTATAATAAATATAACCAACTCCGTACTTTAGCTTTTATTGCAAACTGTTGAAATTAGAAAAAATTTAATTTATACAACTTTTTCGAAGTCAGTATGTTAAATTTTTCCTGAATAGGCATTTTTCGCAAATTAAAAAAAAAAACTGATAGTATATTGAACTATACTTTCATTAAGGCCTATATATATTTTGTAACTCCAACATTAGTATATACATTGAGGATTTGTCTATTTGGCCTGTATCTACTCTTGGTCTAAATCAACCTATTTCAGCCATATTTATATATACATCGACAATATTTTTGTTTCTTCCAAGAATGTTAAAAAACTGAAGGTATATTTCTAAGTCGCTCAAGGCATCATCGATGATATTATGTAGGAATACAAATATCTCTTTTGGAAAATCTACTAATAAAGCAAAATCATGTACAAACTAACCTAATAGGGAACAAATACCTGATTTTATCTATGACTTGAGTGGGATAGGGAACGGTGACTTGAGAGTACTCCACCAACATCAGGGCTAGAAATAACTGGACAATGAACATGGAGACAGCCAGGAAGAGGCACCATGTTGCACCATGTTCCTTCTCTTGTCTCTGCTTTTTCTGCACTTCCTGACATTTATTGAATATAATAATAAATGAATTAGTATTTATAAGATTATACAACCACTTAATTCAATTATTAATTAAAAACATTCTTTTGTTGATAATATTGAGAATAATATGTTTGTGTGTGTGTGTGTGTGTATGTATATATATATATGTGTGTGTGTGTGTGTGGGTAGAGTAAATAAGAACAGGAACGATAAAGAGTGTAATGGACACACAACAAGAAAAAATTACAAAGAGTAAAATTTTCTGGATGATTTCATGCCCTTCCTCGGGAACCTTCGGGGTTAAGAATTACCACTTAAACAATTTCCAGTGCAAGGGAACAGAATAAAAAAATCTAACTTTTCCAGCCAGGACTCNTGCCCCTAAATCTAAATCCCCTTTCAAGGAGGAGCTAAGATTGTGAGGAAGGCATTTTTGGGAGAAGTTAAACATGCTAGTACATTCTCAAAGTTAGGTAGTAACTGATTTTAGGAAATTGTGCGTTACGAGAACCTTCAAAGAATAGAATTGATTGAGATTAGTGTTACTTATCTATCTGATAATGCTGACTAATATTATCCTGAGGAATCTGAATTCTTCTGATAATTGCTTAGCTTTCGCAACTTTACTAAAAATAAGTATTTCTTTATACTTTCAAAAAATTTTAATTATATTTTGGACTTATAATTACTTTAATTTAAAAAGTAATGAGAAAAGTAGGGCTAAAGATCATGAGAAAGATTAGTGAGGTCAGGTACCAAAAGTTCTGACAATGTATGATCCAAGTTTTAAAAAAGTTAAATAATGGCTTTTCCACCTTTCATTTTGCATATATTTAATTATAATGATATCAAAGGATTCATATTTATTTTGATCTGAGAATTAAATGAAACGTGCAAATTTTAAATTCAAGTGAGAATATGAGTTCTATCGGGCAGGTGTGTGTCAGAGGGCAACTCTGGGTTGGCGACTCATCCATGAGTCTGGGCTGGGGATGCCCGGAAGGTTAATCAAAGGGTGGTACCCAGGATGACCAGCTCCTTCAGATACCCTGTCTCCCAAGTCCGATGTGTCCTGGAACCCAGGGGTTGATTTGCAGCCATACGGGATAAATTTCGTGCTGCTCGTGGTCCTCTGCACAGTTTGATGGATAGTTCTTGGTCTATCCACGTTCTTCCTCACTGAACTTGTGGAACTATTATTTTGGGAGTAGATGAATGGCAGGGGGAGAAAACCTACTCCGAGTACCGGGCGACCTTTAGCTGCAATTAGCCCAGTGCAGGTATCTGTCTTAAAAGATTAATTTTCTCTAATTCATCTCCAAACTCCTTTCCTGCCTATTCCTATGGCTGAAAAAGTCAGTGCGAGTGTAAGTGAGTCAATTCCTAATTGACTTTCAGAGAGGAAACCAGTGAGAGCGATGAAGTGATTATTTGTCTTTATGAGTGACACAGTGACGCTGGTTGACAAAGTGAGAGTAAGTGCGTTTTAGTGAGAATGAGTGTGACCGACAGGCTGGATAACTTCTTCTTTGAGTGCCATAAGCGTAAGGTAGTCGGTTTGTAAATTTAGCCAGTTTTGCATAGAGAAATATATTTCAACAGATCTTCACCGATCTGACATTGGAGAAGTTATAAAAAAAGTTGATGCAACATAACAGGGGAAAAATGTGTTTTATAACGCTCATGTTTCAATTATATTTGTGAAAAACGCTTATTAAGGAAGATACTGTAAAAATTTGCTATGTAACATATTGCTATGAAGCTTGTTCTTCTCCTACTCTTCCTTCCCTGACAGTGCAGAGCAGGTTTAGTTTTTTATTTTTTTTTTAAGCTCATTGCTCGCTCTGGTTTATAAAATAAATTTTGCAATTTCCCCTTATTTATGTGAAACATTGCATAGTTTACGCAGCTTTTGCGTGACCAACTTTTTTATTATTTTAAATAACCCTCTATATTACTACATATACATAATTCTGTTGTTAGTCTCTCTTCAGCCTGTCAAAAAGTTACTGAAATGCTCTCAAATGTAGAACCACTTACCCTAATTTCAATCAGAGACATTGGCCGATACATCGGCTTTCTTCTTAAATCGATAAGCTTCTTCATGTATTTGGATTTCTTTAGTTTTCCTCCAGGAATCGGCTCTGGTTCCACTTCAAATGTCAGCAAATCTCTATTTGAAATCTGTCCAAATAATAAAGCGATCAATTATCATTATTTATTTTACGTTATGTCATTGTCTACAATATCCTAAGTAATTCATCATTATAGTAATTTGATCTACTGATGTGCAAATAGATCATCATTCAACCAGTTATTAAAAAAGGCTCAGAACGTTTGACTGCTACTGAAACCCAAGATTAGGCCCTCCTCAGATTTGAGAGAACAGTTGAGTGTCGGTGGTGTTTAAACAGCGTGACTGGAGAAGGACGACGAATGCAGGTTTCTTCGCAAGTGCAACTGCAGACTTCACTAGGCAGGTTATGTTACTCGAAAGGATCCAGATGAAGTGCCATACAGAGTATTTGGGGGTGGTTTTTGTCGAGATTTCATTGGGAAGATTTTGTGGCTTCCTCTCGTAAGATCTCTGTTTGGTCTCAGAAACGGGAGGGCAGCTGCATAAAACAGAGACTATTGGCAGTCTGAGTTGGAGCAGGCTTTGACTTGACAAGTGGGTCACAATGGCGAATAAAGAGAAGAAGAGTATTATCGAAGCATGAGTGTGGTACTAGGGGAGTTGGACGTCTTGGACAATGATGGGTAGAGTGTGTTGTTAAATATTCTTGACTCGAAAAGCCTGTTAAAGAGATTTACAAATAAATACACTTATTAATATATCACTTTCCATTACATAAAAATAATGAATTTTACATCTTGCATATTTTATGCATTCCCATTATATTTATTGATATTTGAAATTATTTTTCATGCATTATATTATTATAAATTTATTTATTATAAGTTATTTTTGAGTTAAGTTTAGTTACTTTCATTGGAAGTAATTTTTATATATTTAATTATATTTTCCAACAGAGACATAGGCATTTTACTATGAATATTGTTCTGCTAATTTTTGTTGTTCTAAGTATTATTATTTATTATTAATGCAATTTATGTTCTTGTACCAAACCATAATTCAATATAATTCAGTCAAAAGTTGTTTCCTGAATTTGAAAGTTTATAAAAATATAACATACAGAACTAATTGATTAAGCAAAAACAAAATTCTTTTACATTTTATATTTATGAATTATTACATAAATATTATTTATTTTGAGGTCTTTAATCCCACGTAAATTCAGACTTGTCTCGGTAGCATAAGTGGCAAATGCACCGGCCCGGATAGCAGGGGATCCAGGTTCGAGTCCTGGCTGGGACAGTTAGATTTTTTATTCTGTTCCCTTGCACTAAAAATTATCTAAATTTACGTGGGATTAAAGACCACAAAATAAATAATATTTATAA
>KZ807232.1:31507-64326 GCA_000696205.2 Oncopeltus fasciatus
TAGGAATACTTTTGAGAAGAAAATAATATATTTATAAACCAGTGGCCATTAGTGAATGCCTTCTTGAAAAGTGTACAATTTTTCCAAATTAGCAGATTTTCCTTGTTTCATTCAAGATAGATATGTATAGGAGAGTAAGGGAATAATTTAATTTAAGAGCTAAAGAATAAAAAAAGTACAAAAACCAGATCGCATTATCTGGCTCTAGACTGTTGAGGAGTTGATGAATATTCATAGTTATATACTTTAATATCACCTTAAAAAAGCGTTTTTCATAAAAATGTTGTAGAATATAACATACATAAATTAGAATTTACACCTATTATGTTTAGTATATTTTTTCATAACACTAATAATTATGAAGATATATAAGAGCATTCCTGATGATAACCCCAAATCTTATCTTAACTGGGACAGATAGAAATATAAACTAAATTGCATATCTTAACAAATATACAATTTATTTTATATATTTTTAACGTAGAGGCCCCCTCCTACTAATTTAATTAAATAACTCCCTTCCCTAAGTGGTTCTTTTTTGTGTTCTATTCATTTTTTCTTAATGCTCATAATAATTATACAAAATACTCTATCCCTCGACCGATTTAAACTATAGGACTTTTTTTTTTTTTTTTTTTCATTTTGTACTTTAAATATTTATAAGTTGGCATTGTTTTCAAAATTAAATGCAGGAAAATCCAAATTTACACCCATTATGGGACAAGAAGAGCAAATATGATAATAGATTTTAAGTTATGATGTTTATTATGTATTTTTTAGGTCAGGTAGTTTTTTCATAAATATAACAATAATATAATANTACGATATATATATATATATTATACATCATACCGAAGTGAAAAACTATTTCTCCATGAGAAATAAACTGAAAAGTGTTAAAAGTATTTATTTGGTTGTGGTTTAATATCCCACGTAATCGCATTTAAACAATTGATGAGAGGGATTGGTATGCTAAACCATTAGGCTCTCGCTATTGAGGTCGGAATTTAATAAGTTATCTAGCTCGTCCCGGTTGAGCAATGGATAGCATTCCGGCCCGGCAAGCAGGAGATCTAAGTTCGAGTCCTGGATGGGACAGATAGATTTTTTTATTCTATTCCCTCTCATTAATTGTTTGAAAAGTGTTAACTTTTCTGGATGACACATTCACTTGAGAATACTCCTCGAAGGAATTCTGGCACTTACCAGGCCAGCACCTTGAGTAGCCTCTGCTTGAGGGCCGGTGGCTTTGGCCTCTCGTAAAGCCTGATGGTCTCCAGAGGAGGGAGTGTGAACAACGCCCAAAACTGACGCTTCATCAGATCCCACAGCCACTTCAGCAGTCCTGTAACAAGTGATTTCACTCTAAATAGCCAATATCTCTTTAGGTGCGTTCCAACATCAGCCCGAAGCCAATTGGGAATGTGTATTGTAGAGCTGCTCCATCTAGATATTTTTCAGAGTTTTCCAAACTACCAGACGTGTAACAGTTGGGGGTTTTTGTATTGATATCTAATTCACACCAGATTTACCCATGGTTATCTGATGGCGAGGCCTGTGGAGTTCCTATCATACACTTCCTTACCTAGTGCTTCCAAAATGAGAGAAACAAATTAAAATTCCCAACTGATATGAGAGAATTGTTAGGAAAGGGTTTGATACAGGTTCTATATATTTGAAAGTGGGTGATGGTGCCCCAGCTCTCCAAGGGATCTGAAGGTATGGTTCGAAGTGACCCCTATCTCAGCCAGGAACCTTATCCAGCCTCCAGATGAGGTCCTCACGAGGCACCGCTGGTGAATGTGGGCTTCTACTGGGGGCGGGTTAGCCCCCTATCAGTGGCCTCATATTATTGCTGCACCTTAGTAATTAGTGAAAAATAATCCTACTCACAAATCTATCTAAAATATTATAATACACAATAATAATAAATACATTAAACAAGAAGCTGATTTTAATTTATTTATGCCAAATTCTTGTTTTAAATATTACCAGTCTACATGTATAAACATAATTATGAATATGTTCACGTAGGCTCCCACGGTCGTCAGATGTATTTACAGTTTCTTCTTCCGGGTTGGACCGTGTCAAGTTGTTGATAGTTGCCGAGCTTTCGCACATCCAGAGAACACATTGTCTCTTCAGCCCTGAAAAAGTCATCACAGGATGTGCGAAAAAGCTCGGCAACTATCAACAACTTGACACGGTCCAACCCGGAAGAAGAAACTGTACATAAATTATGAATATGTCTAAGGTTTTAAATTACATGTTAAAACTTTTCCCACACTGTTTAGTAGGAGAGGAAGATTTGACTATGATGATTATTAAGTTAAATATGCAGTCCATTTTACTAAGTATGAATTAGTTTGACAGTGCTAAGTAAAATTTAATTACTCATATTACTACTAATCTCTCAATTCCTTCATCCTCCTTAATTGTGATGCCATGGGGAAAAAAGAAGCGTGTTAACAAGAGTACACCGTCTTCGGAAGGAATGAGGGAAATTGATCCTTAGAATTGGACATATTGGATTGTAAGAGATAAGTCAGGAACTGTCTGCTGGCTTAGCGGGAAAATAACTCTTGCTAGATCGCACCAGTTTTGATATTACTAACATGTCCTCAACTAAGCCCATAAGAGGCCCACTTTACGGAGAACTTGGCATGTCCTATATTGCCAAGGCCTACTATATCCCATCTATATCTAGAAAGTGATGAAGAAAAAGGAAGTACACTTACGTCTGTTCTGAGGACTCGACTCCTCGGAGGTGGGCTTCTTGCTCTCTGCCAGTGTGGCCCTGCAACCAGAGTGATCTGTCACTAACACTAGAAACTTCTTTGGAGAAAATCACATACCATTCTCCCACCATACCTAATTTAAGCACTGATATGGCTGGACATTTTTATCAAACAATACTTTTCAGGATATGTTGAGAGTAATATATTTTATAATTAAATGTTTTTATGTTTGGGATCGGTCAAGGTAGATCCAAAAAAAAAAAAATAAGAGCATTCCTGATGATAACCCTTATTTATGTGAAACATTGCATAGTTTACGCAGCTTTTGCGTGACCAACTTTTTTATTATTTTAAATAACCCTCTATATTACTACATATACATAATTCTGTTGTTAGTCTCTCTTCAGCCTGTCAAAAAGTTACTGAAATGCTCTCAAATGTAGAACCACTTACCCTAATTTCAATCAGAGACATTGGCCGATACATCGGCTTTCTTCTTAAATCGATAAGCTTCTTCATGTATTTGGATTTCTTTAGTTTTCCTCCAGGAATCGGCTCTGGTTCCACTTCAAATGTCAGCAAATCTCTANTTTTTTTGAGATGAACAACATGGATGGTGGAAGGGTGGGGGTAAGAGGTGTTAAGTACAAAGGGAGAGCGGCCTGCTTCAAAAGGGCAGTATAAAGAAAAAGGAAGGGTATTATTGCGGATAAGTAGCTTTAAGGAACTAGGAGAAATGTTTGACAGGTTTATTGAGAAGGAGGGCTAATGGTTTTTCAGAATGTTGAAAATGTTTGAATAAGTTGAATAAATTTGTTCTAGCTACATAATCCAAAGAGTTATGACCACCAATGAATATAGTACTAACATACCTTCCGTAATCCGTTCTCATTGGTTCCTTATGTTCTGTTGGCGAGCCAGTGGGCAGTAGAATACAGACAGTGACAGAGAACAGACGTATTCCGCCACGATGATGGATAATTTCCGAAAGCGCTCACCAACAGAACATAAGAAACCAATGAAGACGGATTACGGAAGGTATGATAGTAAATTTGTTCTATACCAGATCTGTCGTTAACTGGATTGTGTTGAAAGTTAATGTGAACGGTTTCAGATAAAAGGTGTTTGTGTTCATAGGGTTCAGTGGAAAGGATGGTAATGTTATCGAAGTCAAATGTGTTTTCCATGAAAAACCTGTTTTGTGAGGACAGTTTTTATTAGTTTTTTGTTTATGTCATTTGTATGATAATAAATTCTACGGGAAATAAGAATTTTTGTTTGCCCAATGAAACAAGGAGTGGAACAAGGTATTTTATAAACATCATTGGTTCTGTTAGGAAAGGGGATGGGGTCTTTATGGATGGTGTAAATGGATTTTAGTTTGGTATTAGTGGAAAAAGCAAACTTACCTTTTCTTTTCATCTCCTTCTCAAATCAATTAAATTAATTATACTAATGTAACAATATTTCCATATAACCAATAATGAAAATTATTGATAAATATATAATATTAGTGCTAATATTTGCAAATTCTGGCTGCGAAATGAAATATTGTAAAATAATTAAGTGACAATCATGGAGAATGAAGTGTGGTGTACTAGAATAATTTATGAATCAAACCAATCAATTTTTCAATAAATAAATTGTCAGTTTCACTATAAAATAATACATATTTATTTTATAAATGGCCGTGTTTGTTATCATGTAGATCTAGTTATCTGCTTAAAGGGTTTTTTTTTTTTGGTTTTTTTTTTTTTATAATCGCCAATTCTATTTTTACTATGAATATGAATATGAATATGAGACTACATAGCATGAGAAAGTGAGGAAAACATTAGGAGTTCACCGGAAGCAGGAAACTGAGACTGTGGAGACCGCCACGCAGATCACCAACCCTTCAAGGCTGATGATGAGGTTCTTGTTCCCGAAATGGGCGTCAGGATTGTCCTCGGCTTCTTCTGAAACATGCCACTCCCTCTCAGATCAATCTAACTCCACAAACCACATCCCGCACAACTTGACAAGATGAGTGCTATACCCTTCACGCCGAGGAACATCAATCCTGACAGCATCGATATGAACACCATCGAGAGGGTAATGGTCAACGTCTGCCGTCTGGTGAACGCGCTCCGGGGATGTCTGAAACGCACACAAAACTTTGATATATTTTTGTAAAATTATCAATGAAATTTATCTTCAAATTATCACAACTAATACTGTATAATTTATCTAATTTCCCCTTTTGCTTCTTTTCAAAAGTGTAAGTTGTCTAATAAATACCGTATTTTATTTATTTATAATATACTGTAAATCACCCAAATGTACACCTTAATTAAACATGCATACTCAAACTGTGTGACTTGTACATTCTTAAATTAATCTCTAATTGCTGACAATACAATTTTTGTTAATCTATTAACCATTCATAGTTCACATTTTAGATTGGAGATACAATTTTAATAAAATAATAATCTATCTTTTTTCTCAGCTTCATAGTACTCCAAGTTTTACATTTCATGTGCATTTGTTTCTTAGACAAGCACTAGTAAGCTTTATAATTGTTATACTTGTATGACAAAGTTTATCATACTTTCTCTGCCAAAAGTCACTGAATAGATACATATCATAATTTACAAGTTAATGGAGACAATTAATTTTAATTAAAATATTTTTCAGATTAAGAGATATGGTTTAATAATGCACATCGTACACTTTGGCTAACCTGTATTTCCATCCCGCCGTAAAACTTGGGATTTCATCTGAGATAAATATAAGTACCTTCAAGACGGAGCATAATCAACAAAGCAGATTACCCATGCTTCATTAAACAACAGTTGATGACTTATTTAGTCTATTTATATTTATTTAAAACTAGAAATTAGAGCAAACATTGTGGACCTTGCAAATATGCTGAGCCAAAGATGCTTCTCCCTGATGCCATTGATGAAGTTGTCCCGGGCGATGACGCGTACACTCTTCACTTCCTCTTCCAGGCGAGGGACGTGGATCTCTGGTTGCCAAGGACTCAAGTAGCTATTAACGACAAACCAGTTCTGTAAGTCCTCCTCCAGGTCATACACCATGACCTTGTTACAGTACCTGTTGCCCAAACAACTTCACTTAAAACCAGCTGCTGAACACATCTAAGAAACTCAGAATTATGTACTTTGAAGAAATTTTATTACAATCATTTCTTTAATTAGATATCAACACAACAAACTTATCTGTATTAATGGTACTGCTGAAGCGACTAATATCTGTTGATAATATTAGTTGTATGAAACAAGGTTTATACAACTAAAATTACTTAATACTTCTTGGAACAAGGTTTCTCTCCACAAATGAAAATTCAGTATTCGCACCAAGTTCTTTATTTATTTATTTTATTTTATTTTATTTATTTACAACTGAGCTCTTTTGTGATCAAGAACCTCATAATCAGAGCCAGAAATATATTACTAATATATAAATTACTTTCAGATATATAACAAAGTATTATCCTTTTTACTCCTTGCTTGGTCACAAAAAGTTCACAACATTAAAATTAATGATACTTAATTTACTGAGAATGATGATAATTTATATTAATTAAAAATTTTATTTATTGATCTATCAATAATTGTAATGTTTAGACCTCAAATAAATCATTAATTTATAATAATTCTATTATTATTTAATAGACTCCTAGACTCTGATGATAATAAAGGAATTTGTAAAAATACTGGAATTTCATTTGTGGAAAAACCTAGTTACAATGTTGTAAATTTGACTCAAGTCCACTATATATATATATATATTACGCAAATCTGTGTATGAGCGTGGAGAATGCTCCACAAGTCCTCAGTTTTAAGTTTTTCTTGATGAAATTTGACAGTTAGCTTTTAAAGTCAAAAAGAAAAAATGTCAAGTGTAAGCTTTTTTCATAGCAGCGAAGTTGAAATCAAACCAACAGAAGTGGGGTTTTACCAAAAATGGCAATTATAAGTAAAAACTTAAAAGGCAGTTTTTTGGAAGCCAATATAGAAAAAACCCTAATTGTGATTCTCTGTAAAAAGGAATGTAAATTTTAATACCCTAGTGACATTTTAAAAATATGAAACCTAGTGACATAAAAGCGTGATATTTATCCCTTGTGATTTATCCAAAAATATAACGTCCATTAGGACAACGATCCAACCTTTTTCTATTTAAAACACCATATGTGAAAACTGAGAGTTTTTTGACTGTAGATATTATTATTAGATGATTTTTTTGTTGGGGTCCGGGTAAGGTAGATCCAAAAAATGCAATGACATACTCAGTCTTGAATATAGGATTCAGGATAGGATCCTAATCCTGGTGACACGACGTCCCTCTCGCCTTCATGATACCCCTGAAGATGGCTTGCCGAAACGTTGGCTAATAATTTAAAAAATACACATTTTTTTTAAATTGTATTTTTTGGATTTGCCTTGACCGAACCCCAACAAAAATCATCTAATAATATATGTGAAAACATTCATGGCTATGATTCTACCAGTTCATGGAACACAGAGTTAACAGTTAAGGCTAATTGCATGGAACATTTTAGTTACAATATTGTATGTTAAGGTGGAGAAATTAGTCCTGGTTTCGGCCAGGATCAGAAAAATAAAATTCTCCATAATTTTTGGGTAATTATTATATTGTTACCGATGTTTCGACTTAACTGGTAAGTCAGCATCAGGGCAGAAATACAATACACACTATTACTCTTATAGAATTATAGATTGGAATGAACAGGCAGAGATGAGATATATTATTATAAAAATTTCATATGTTCCGATAGTGATGTATGGATGTTTATGCTCGTATCTCAGAGTGCAGAACTAAACTGAGAGACAACCGGTGAAAAGGGAAGGGAGGGGGTTTTGTCTGCACACTTCAAAGGTAGGTAACAATGGTCAGGCTGATACCTTTCAAAGGAATGTTGGAAGGGCCGACACCACGGATTATTTACCTGAATTTTTTTCGTAGATTTATGCGAAAAATATTGCAATAAGCTGAAGAAATGTTGTATTTGCCCTATCTATAATTAATAGAGGTAGAATTGAGATTGATGAGCGCACATTCCGAAATCAGCCTCTACCTTAGAAAAGGCTCAGAGGCCAGGACAGTAGCTTGATAAAAGCAGGCGTATGATTCTTGCTATAAGGATGAAGGGAGAGAGCAGATGAATTCGTATCACCAATTCTTCGGCCTTCTCCCTCTGCTTTTAATAAGCTACTGTCCAGGCCTTTGAGCCTTGTCTTAGGTAGAGGCTGATTTCGGAATGTGTGCACATCAATCTCAATCCTATCTCTATTAATTATAGATAGGGCAAATACAGCATTTCCTCAGCTTATTGCAATATTTTACGCATAATTTAATGGAAAAAAATGCAGGTAAATGCCTACCAACTTTCCTTTGAAAGGTATTAACCCCACCATTGTTACCTATCTTTGAAGTGTGCCCACAAACCCCCTTCCACCCCATTTCACCGGTTCTATCTTAGTTTAGTCCTGCACTCTGGGACGTGACCAGAACTCTTACTGGTAAATCTCTCCATACATCACTATCAGTACATATAAAACTGATTTATTTTTCATATTTGTATAGTTAAAAAATTTATAGTTTAATCTGTAAATATTTTTCTGTCACATAACAGGTATTCAATTCTATAAGTGTAATAGTGTATTTGAGAGTGGTGTCATTGGTCACCTCATGTGATTGATCTTGTATGTCATTTTTTTTTCTCTAATTCATTGTGGTGATCAAATTACAAAATGTTTTAATATAACAGAATGTAATAAATTAATAAAAGTTAAAAAAAAAATAGTGTGTATTGTATTTCAGTCTTGATGATGACTTACAAGTTAAGTTGAAACGTCAGAAATAATAATTACCCGAAAATTTTCGAGTATTTTATTTTTCTGATCCTGGCCGAAACCCTTATTAATTTCCCCAGCATAAGACTCGACGGCCAACCAACCTCCAACCATTGAATATTAAACTAAAGAATCCTGAAAAAAAAATCTGAGTCCTACTGATTAATTCATAGTTGAATATTAGAGTTAGTAATAATGTCTGGCACTATTGCAGTGCATTTTAGGGTGTGACACAGAAATTACCAGCTTGGTCTACTGCCAGAGCAGTCTAGCCAGAGGTGTATCTCTCTGAGGTCTCCCAGGTATTTGTGAGCAAACACTAACAGCCAGCTGTCCTGACCCATCTGCAGAAGTCGTTTGTTCAAGTTGAGAATATGCGCCTGTAACATAAGACCATCCAACAGCAAATCATCTATGCTTATGAAAAAAAGTTGTATTGGTGTTGATAAAAGATAAAATAAAAATAAAACGAGCTTTTTAGACCTTGTTTGATGAATCTATCTAAAACTTAGCCCTGAAGTGGGGTTTAAAGATTAAAGCAGAAAAGTTTCTTACATAATTTTTACATATTCTTAACGCTTTTATTTATGAAACTTTTCTATAATTAATAATATTTTATTTTTTAGCATGAACACAAAAAACAGAATGATTTACAGTCCCGCCTAGAATTCCCTGTCGGCCTTAGTACCTCCCTCAAACCTTTCGAAGAGTTGTTTGTGTTACAATTGCTTAAACTATTAAATAAATAAGTATTAATTAAGTTTGTATATGTAGCTAACATGGCTGGAGGCCTGGGTTCCCATGAGCCTGATGCCAACATTGGCAGTAGTTCCAGCCCCGAAATGTTCGCCAGTAAACACCGCCACCAGGTAGCCGAACTTCTCGCCAGGGAAGTTGTCTTGGAGCAGGTGGATACCTTTCTGTAACAGAGAAGAACAGCAATCTTAATTAGCCTCGAATCGCTTCTGCAGAAGACATTTACGTAGCTGAAAAATGTGCATGTTGTTGGTTTTAGAGGAGTCCAAGTTCCTCTGGAGACTACATCCTTCTTTATTTTCTTCTGGGAACATGTTCTCATGTAAATAATAATTTCTTTGTGGATAAAAAGTTCTTTCCTATAAGGTTGGGAGGCATATTTCTATATATTTGGAAATATAAGGTACCATGCTATTTACCTTGTACAAAAATGGACATCATTATTACTTGAGAGAGGAAATACCTGTATAATACTTAAGAGAGCATATTCCTACTTGTAGAGGGTAAGCTTTAATGCACGAGTGAAAGTAAATTCCTAAATTTTTGGAAGCTCAAGCTCTTTTAAGTTCTTTTTGAAAGCATACTTTGAACCATGTTCTTATGTGCTTATGGGTGTATATTCCTCAGTGCTTAACATGTTTACAAAGAGTCATAAAAATGTGATAGTAGATCTATAAATGTGGTTTCTGGCTCACTCAAATCAGTTTTTTAATTTTTTTCAATAATCCTCAATTTCGCATATTTTTCTATAAATAACTAACAAAATGATCTAAATAAAGGCAAAATAGGTCTAAAAACAAGGAAAATTGACCAAAATTTTTAATTTTTCACAGCACGCCACTTTATCAAACTGGATTTCATAATTTTAGCACATAAAATCCAATTTTTCACTTAAAAATGCAAAAAAAATCATTAAATTTTGTATGCATTCTAAATCTCTAGGAAATGATAAATCAACATCTAAATTAAAGCCTGTTTTGCCATCCGAATTTAATACATTTTCTACATCAATTTCTTCTTCTTTCAACCACTTAAAACCCTTCTGAGGTAATTTTTGTGACAATGCCCATCCATACAAATTATTAGCATCAATGTACATTAATTGGTTATTTTCATCAGATTTTGCATGCCTATTACTACACTGAGAGATTCCTCCTCTTATTCCATTTTCAAAAAACGTATACATTTCATAATCTGTTAATAATTCCAACTCTACTTTTGTATATTTTAACAAGCAATCCCAAGCCAAACCCAGTGTGGTATAATACCAAACAGGATCCAATCCATAACTTTTATTTAAACACAAATCTCTAAAATTTTCAAACATGTCTGATAATAATAAAACATCTAATTTTAAATATAAATCATGCCATTCTCCTAAATTTTTAATTTAAAAAACAATCCCAGATTTTTTTTAGTTTAGTAATGATGATTGTATTTTAGAAAATCAAAATATTATTAAAGAATATTTCGTTAGAGGAAGACACTTTTGCTTTTCTTAGAATCAATGTTATTCAAGATTAGATAGACAATTTATTAGAAATAATATAAATTTTGTATGTATATTCAATCAATCAGATCATTATGTTGACATGATTTGTAAAGATTTTACTGGAAGTGATTTTGATTCAAATAAAATATTTAAAGAAATTTGTAACGAAGGTTGGAAACATGATTTTGGTTTTATATCTATAAATTTAAGGAAAAATAAATCAAATGGTAAGTATGTGTATAAATTTGAAAGAGTGTTACTTTAATACAAATGAAGAAAGTTCAGTTTAATGAAAACATAACTATTTATGAAATTCCATATGAATGTAGGATAAAGTTTTATTTAATTGATAAACAAAAATTTAAAATAAGAATTCTTAATTTTGAAGATATTTTTAACAAAGTAGTTTATAAAAAGTTGAACTTAGTTTAATTTAGTTTAACTCACTTTAACTTAGATTACCTTACTTTAACTTTTATCACTTTAATGAATGGCAGAAATATCTCTAGAGAAAGCAAGAGAGTTAAAAAAATAGAAAACAATTTAATAAAAAAAATGTAAAAGTGCTCGTCAACAAAGGATTCTTGATGAGAATTTAAAAACTAAAGAATACGCTCCAATACCAGGAGCAATTGAGAAACTAAATGAATCATTAACACATGTTGATGAGGGGATTCAAAATGTTTTATATCAAAATAAAACTTTAATTATGGATCTCATTCCTTTCACAAGAAATAAAGCAGAAATGGAAATTCCTCCAACCGAGGAAGAAACATTGTTTGAAAAAGAAATATATACAGAAACACCAATTGTGAAAAGTACACCATATATGATTCAAAATAGTCCAAAAGTTAATTAACCAATGCAAAAAATTATAGAAGATAGTTTAAATAAATCAATTGATGATTCAGATTTAGAATCTTTAAAGTCTTCTATTATAGAATCTATAATTGGAGCAATTGCATCGCAATATTTACCAAAAATAAGTGATGATCATTATGGGTTCATTATGATGGGAATAAAGAGATTTTTAAAATTGGAAAAACAAAAGTTGATATAAAAGGAAATGATTTAATAATTGATGGAATAAAATATGATGAAACAAAAGGATTGTGTTCTCTTTTGACACAAAATTATAAAAAATTTATTTGATAAGGATGGTAATAAAATATATAAACCAGAAGATTTTAATATTTACAAAGAACTATTAATAAAATAGACACGTTATATGATGAAAATAATTCTTCCACTAATAGACCTAAAGCTCCACAAAATAAAAAATATGATTTTTGATTTATAAAGGTGGTGATAATAAAGAAAAGGAGCCTGATTTTGAGTTTAAAGAAAATAATGAAAATAAAGAAAATGATAATATAAAGAAACAAGGAAAAAAATATAACTTAAATGAGACTCTAGACGAAATTCTATTGGATGACGATAAAGTAATCGACTCTGTAATGAACTTTCTGAATGATGCCAGGCTATTAAATCTTATTTAGATTTATTTTTAGTATGCTTCTTTTCCATTCTCTCTCAATTTTTTTTTCTTATAAATTTCATCTATTCCTAGTACAAAGAAATTACTATGTATATCCACATAATAACTATTCGCATTAACAATACATTACACCTCACCATGACTAAGAAATTCTTCTTGAAAATGTCTTCCCGCTTCTAATAATATCTACCTCTGGCGTTAATGACCAAAGCTTGACAAGCCATTAAAAAAAAAAAAGTTTGTAGAACAAATAGGTGTCAAATATAACAGGGGGGAATGAAATATAACTAGGGAGTGTCAAATATAACTAGGGTAGTTGAGCTTTAGTTTAAAGTAGAGAANATATTTACTGAATATGTTTTTAGTGCCCTAGATGATAAACGTTTGATAGAGTGACGCGGTTTTTGATTTTGTGAAAATTTTGTTGATTTTTTTGGCATTTTTAAGTAAAAAATTGGAATTTTTGTACTAAAATTGAAATTTTTGCGCATTAATAATCTTGATTTGTAAATCAAGATTATTAATGCGCTAGGAATTTTTGGGGTGCGCTAGGAATTTTTAAAGTTTAGAAATATCATAATTTGGTGGTAGTTTCAGTAATTTTTATTATATTTTATATATTTAGTAGATATATAAATGTGGGTTCTGGAGAGATAGCTGATAGGCGTTTGGCAAAGTGGCGCGTGTTTGGCGTGGTTTTTTGGTAGTTTTGTTTATTTTTTTTTGGCATTTTTAAGTAAAAAATTGGACTTTATGTGCTAAAATCCAGTTCCATTAAGTGGCGTGACGCGAAAAATTGAAAATTTTGGTCGATTTTCCTTGTTTTTATACCGATTTTGCCTGTTTTTAGATCATATTGTTAGTTATTTATAGAAAAATACGCGAAAATTGGGGATTTTTGAAAAAATTAAAAAAACTGCTTTGAATGCACCAGAAACCACATTTATATATCACAAGTAGATCTTAGGGACACAAGCCCCTTCTCGCCTTCAGACAGCCCTGAAGATGGCTTACAATGTAAGCCGAAACGTTGGCAGATAATTTGAAAAATACACATTTTTTTAAATTTGAATTTTTTTGGATCTAGCTTGACCGAACCCCCCCCCCCCAAAAAAAATCTAATAATGATATCTAAATAACCTAAAGGGTTATCATGACTACCAATGAATATAGAACTATCAAACCTTCTATTATCCGTCTTCATTGGTTTCTGCAAACCATCTTCTGTTGGCGAGCGCTTTCGGACATTGTCCATCCTCGTGGCCGAATACATGTGTTCACTATCACTGTCTGTATTCAACTGCCTTTTTCAGAATGTTGAAAATGTTTGAATAAATTGAAGAAATTTGTTCTAGCTAAATAATCTAAAGGGATATTACTACCAATGAATATTACTATATTCTAGGGATATTACGACCAATGAATACTACTAGCATACCTTCCGTAATCCGTCTTCATTGGTTTCCTATGTTTTGTTGGCGAGCCAGTGGGCAGTTGAATACAGACAGTGACAGTGAACACACTGGCCACGAAGATGGACAATGTCCGAAAGCGCTCGCCATCAGAAGATGGTTTGCAGAAACCAATGAAGACGGATAATAGAAGGTATGATAATAATATCTAAGGTAAAAAAAAACTCTCCATCTAAACATTATGGATTTTAGCTTAATCATCACTACTGCCTACCGTAAATCTTTACTAACGAAAATAATGCCGAGCACCTATGGGGTAGAAATAGTCTTGAAGAAAATAAATATCCCCAAACTACATCCTATAGTATTGTTTCAGTAAAGTTACAATTTCAGTGACGCGACCTGTAATTCGCGATTGAGTCAGCTCCCAGTCCAAAGTCTGATGCATCGCAAGATTTCATGACTAACATGTGAGAAGCGTTACACGTTATTAAATTTTCTCAGATTTAGAGTTTGGTCTACAAAACGGTAAAGTTCCAAACTAAAAATATTGCATTGTGAGTGTGGCATTTACCATTAAGATGTTGTTCGATTTAAAGTATTATTGGGGTTTAGGAATGTACTTACAATGTCCTTGTCCCTCTTATCCCTCTTGTAGGCCCAGACGAAGAAGGCGACGTAGGTGAGGAGAAAGAAGAGTACGACGAGGAAGACGAAGGGATTGTCCGCGAGGCCCCGGAACAGGTGGATGTCCTGGGCGAGGCTGAGGGGGAATGGAGCCACGAGGATGCTGGAGCCGAACAACGAGAGGTGGCTCGACGCACAGTGAACTTCGAACTCCTCCAAGTTGTCTCCAACAACCTGTTCACGTCAGATGTCTCATTTGAATGCTGCTATCTACTGATAGGGCTAAGAGAAGAAAGGCACAATGCCTATAAATTTTGCGACTTACGCATGAAATGGAAGCAGAATGAAAAGAGGCCTTTTATACTCTTCTTACAATTAGTAACAAAAATTTTACATATATATTTTTTGCTGGAATCTTTTGCTCGCCCAACCCATGTACATATGAGCATGAAACTATTATCCACTTAATTATTACATGTGCTATTCTTAATTAAATTAGAAAAACATGGTTGGTAATAAGTTCTACTTTAGGGAAAAATGCTGTGCTAAGTAGGAATGATTGGGTAAATCTGCTGGACTATCGAAAAATACTTATCAATCCAGGCCGTAATTAAAGAAGAATTTGAATATAATTTATTTTGTAGAATTTCAATGTATACTATATAAATTACTTAAAGATTTATAAAAAAATAAAGTTTACGGTAAAATAAAATTATAACTCTTAAAATATATCTCCATTTACCGCATCTTTTTTAGTTTTTTGTAGATGTCTTCGCATTTTGCTGAATGCAGTTCTCTGAATAGAGTAAAAGGATTGAATTGGCAGTGCTGATGGCAGTGTAGAGGAAGGAACTGTGTAGAGAAAGCCGAGAGAGTAAACATTTGGATGGGACATTAACAGTGTATGAGATGATAAGGATAGGCCCATCTACAGCAGCTTGTAACACGCCCTATTCTACAATGAGATCCAATTATTGTCGAGTCCTAAAGAAACGGTTGGGTAAGCAGGGCTTAAAAATATAGTTTTATTAACATTTAAGCTTGAACTAGAGCCCAATGCCAGGCACAATGAGTTGTATTCATAAAACAGTACATAGAATAGAATGCTTAGGAAGTCAGTACTAAAGCATGTCTAATGCCCTATTTCTCCCACCCTAACTAAATCAAGGAAAATTTAGATTTAGTACAATTAAAATTAAGTACCAGTAAATTACTTCGCAATCTTCCCAGGAAGATTGCCTGGGGCTCTTTCTTTTTCCCTTTGAAGGGATTACCTGGTTAATTCCTTTCACCCGGCCCATAAAATTCTTGTTCTTTGAATTTTACCGACTTACCCCACTCCTCCCTGTGACTGTGGTTTCACTTTTCAGTTGTTTCTGCAGTTTCAATGTGAACAGACACCGCCCTGGGGAGATTTCTCCACCCAACGCCATTGGTACATATCATTTTGTAATATGTTTTATTCCTAACCATAGTTAATATTCTTACATATCCTTTTTTCTTTTTGTACAGATATTTCAATTTTTATGCATTACTGTTATCTGTGTGTATTGTCTTTTTAGCCCTGATGATGGCTTACTAGCTAAGCCGAAACGTTGGCATAAATAAAAATATTACTCCAAATTGTGGTGTATATTTTTTTTTTTTTTTTTTTCCTGGCCGAAACCCCGACCATTCTCACACGATATTCGAGACGGCCAACTAATCATCGACCATGTCAACTTCCCAGGAAGACTGCGTTATTCTCCTAATTCTATAACACTTTAGCTATAGTTAACTAATTAATAACTAATTGTCTCTTGTTAAAACTCTAAAAGTATTTCCGTCAAATAATACTCTACTGCAAATTAGTCACACATAATTATCATTATCGCCCACTTTGACACAATTTCTGGTAAAATAAATACAATTAGTTATCAGACTGGTGTTTCATATTATATGCCCCAAAAGGAGAATCAAGAAAACTTCTCCGGAGGCAATTATAGCAATTGAAGACTAATAACTAAAATATAAAAATAAGTTTGAGGACATTGACCAAGAATTATAACTTATAAACGTTCTCTCATGAATGGTAATTCTAAGTAGAGGGGTGGAGAGTTACATTTATGTTTTCAATAACAATATCGTATTTGTGAGAGTACCTTGGAAGTGGCAAGATCCCAGGAATGGTGGTCCCAGACTTTGCACGTCTGCTCGACAGCTCTCATTTTGTACTGTACAGTTTCGCCAACAGCGTGCTGCAACAGGCTCTTTTGCATTAGTACAAAGAGATAGAGAATCTACCAAAAGCCATTTTAGGATGGATGAATAGCTGCCATCTCACTTTTAAGTAAGAACTCTTTTCATTAAAGTAATATTTTACTTTCTCATTGAGCATATACTTGCAGCTTTTTGAATAAGAATTAGGATGGGATGTAATTAGAGAATAATAAAATCAAAGGATGGATGTACTATTTTTATTACTTTTTAGGTATTAGAAAAAAGTACAGAAAAATTCAAACTAAAATATAGAAATCATATTCGTGCACCATGTTTTTCATTCAGCAAATCATGTTTTTCTTTTTTGTTTTTGTGTCTAAAACAACAATATATAAACAGTTTCTTGAAGTTTATTCTCAATAAAAATGACATGTCTTATATGTATCCTTATGTATAGTTTCTCAGCTTCTTGCGGATCGATTTTATAAAAATAATTCCTATAACACATGAATAAGCATTCAATTTTAATTGTCGAAAGTGCAGTTTCAATGGTTCTATTTTAATAGAACCATTGAAACTGCATTTTCGACAATTCATTCAATTAGCTCATTAAAATTTGAAAAAATTTTCCTAAAAGTGAACCCTATTTGTCCAGATAACCAAAATAAAGTTAACCAGAGAATTAAAAATGATAACAGTTACCGATTTCCTTCAAATCAGTTATGTTTTTTTTTTTTTTTTTTTTTTTTTTTTTTGCGTGTTAGCCTTCCGTTCAACTACTTAGGGTCATGGAGGAAGGGGCTATCTACAGGTTGCCACCCTATTTTAAACACCCTTGGCTCAGGACAAGCTTCTATATTATAAATAAAAGATTGACCTGGGCAGGACTTGAACCCGCGGCGTCAGGATTGCGAGACCCGTACGGATCCCCTGAGCTATCCTGGCGCCCCTCAGTTATGTTTAAGCGACACTTTTCCTATTAGAGAGGTATATATAACTCTAGTTAGTGCTTAATAGAAGTTAATCGATTACTCTTGACAGATAGATCAGTATCCCTTCACAGCCTACCTTATCTGCAGGTATGATGCCAATGTAGAAGAAGTCATCCTCCGCCAAGAGGTAAGGATCGGTGGCATAGACTGGATGATCTCTTGAGATCAGCTGACCTCGGCTCTCTACAGCCTCCACTCCGGGCAACTCATTCACAAATCCCAGAACCTGAACACAACTCACAGTGACCACAAGGTTTGGTTTTTTTGCCTTTGCTACTCCTAAATCTACATTATTAGTATGCAGGTTTATATTATTGTGATTTAAATAGATACAGAATTTAAAATTTCTATTTGGAAATAAATGGTAAATTCTAGTTCAAAATATTAATTAGCTAAATATGTTTATCTTTTTGATGTGCAGTAACTTTTGTGTAGAACATGTGTCAGATAAATAAATGACTTTTTATACTACATTGCAAGTGTGTTGATGGTGGAAGAGCATGACAATGTACTCAAAAGACGCTAAGGATGATATACAGGCATTGAGAGCTCACAATAGGAAACAAACTGACTCTATACAATACATTACTACCGATCTGAAAATATGGCGTTTCACTGAGTTTTCCAATGTCCAACAAATAAAATCCTTCCAATCCAAATCCTAAAAACAATAGCAAGTGCTACATATTATGTTTCCAACTTTTCACTTAAACACGATATTAATATCCCACACGTAATATACCCCATCTCAACCAGCTTTGCTCCATCCCGATTTCTCCAAAATTTCATCGAAATCCATGAATCCATTCACCCTAATACCAGGATTCTATAGCAGGTATATATACCACCTGGATTTTTAAATCTCTCTTTTACAACTCTCATTCTCTTTTCAGCTCTGAAGAAGCCATCACATGATGTGCGAAAGCTCGGCAAATATCAAAAACTAGACACGGTCAAACGCGGAAGAAGAACGGTAAATACATCTGACGACCGTCGAGCCTACGTGAATCTAACTAATTAACAAAGATTTTTTGCAAAAAGTTATTGCTCTTATAGCTGAAGAGTTATGAGTACTTCAAATAAAACTTTAAACTAGTCTATTTTGCTTCAATTTTGTTTACATATTAAAACATCAACATCAAAACGAAACATTTTTTTTTTTTAGTTTTAGCCGTCTAAGGATTGTGTCCTTTGTTTAACAAATGTTTAAGGGGAGAAATCAAGTAATTTTTGCCTAATTTTTCTGTTTTGTGGTGTTATATTTTATTTGGTCATAATTCCGTTATGATTTTTTTTTTTTTTTAAATAAATCTATATTTACTACATTAAGTTACTTAACATCTTGTAATTTGATAAAATTGACAATAAATAAATAAATGGTCATCACTGTGCAGGGAGAAGGGGCCCATCGACCCCACTCCTAATAAGTTTAAGCATTAAGGAGGTCACGAGGCCATCTTCGTTTTAGTCGCCGGGGAGGATTGTGAGGATTGGAGTCCGACGACAGGGATCAGCCTTATGGATTAGTATGAAATTGGAGTTAATTAAAATTTAAAGCAATATTTTTATATTTATTTATTTAAACCAATATATTTATGACTTCATTAAAGTTAACTAAAGTTTCATCGTCATGAAAAAATTCAGTATATTGCTTATTTCAGTGGAGGTAAGTTGGTTATTTGGAAGTAATCGTTGTTGGTCGCCTTTGTATTTTATTTATTTATTTTTTTTTTAAATTATTTTAATTTTGCATTTTCTAGATATAGCCAAATGTTTCACTTCAAACAAGATTTAATTTTCAAATCGTAATTTGTAACTCATCAGTTAAATCCTTCACTTTCACAGTAAGAAAAATAACCTTACCTGAGCAACCTACAGCTCTCCCCTCCACCTGATGCGCACCCTTCCATATCGAGTGGTACGACTGTTGACTATGAGCATGTGGGAGAAGGGCTTATTAAAATTAGGCACAAAAAATATAATAAAATAAAATAAACAAGCTTTTTTAAACTGGGCATCACGGAATAGTTATTTCCACTGCCAAAGGTCAGGGTAACACATAAACGTCTATATTTGTTAAAAACCAACCGTGGTAGTTGACTTCTGACACAACAGTGTCTGTGGAAAATTCCAAACATCCTTCATACGCACATTTAATCTAATGGGTAATTATGTATAGATCACATCAGGAGCAAAGGAAGGAAACGTAAGATGCCACTTCTGGAAGGGTATAGCTTGCCAACTGTTACCAAATGTCAATCTAACCTGTAACTCTTTGACTCTCTTGCAATAGTCAATTAGAAGAAAAAGTGTGACCCATCTGAATGGAAGATGGCGAGTGACTCTTACTATCCCATTATATAGAACAGTTCCAGATATCTTTCATGCCCATGCTTGGCCCACATTCGGCCAACATATTTTTAAGAGAAAGTATATTAGTGCGTAGACATGTAAACGGTTAGTGAAGAAGCCACTTTACCTTGAGCTCAACTGTGCCGAGGTCGAGGAAGGTGAAGACTGCTCTTCCGGTGCCAGATCGAGCCAGCCTGTGCACTGCCACCTTCGTGTCACGCAGCTCCTCTGACATGTCACTACTCGTCCTTTTAACGTGACCCTCCATCTCTTCCGTTCCAGGTACCACTATCGCCTGCGAACAACACCCAGGATCAGAACTGACTGAACTCAGATAAGGAACCTAGAAGGTAGTGTATACATTTTAGGCCTGTTCCGAAGATTCTGCGATTTGTTACAAACGGTCTGAGAAAATCTGAGCTATTCCAACCCCAGTGGCTGATAGTTAAAATAAATCTTTCAAACTAATATTTTTGTTACTACTCCTTGAAGGGGTAAAAACTTCAGTTTTAGGAGTTTTACCGATTCATTTATTACTCCAGTGACTATTCTAGAAAAAACATCTACAAACAATGACTGAGTTGTGAAAACTTTCATACTAAGTAAATAATCCATGAACATGTCAGAACCAAATCCAAAATTTGGTCAGATATCTGCTTTAACAACCCTAAGCTCATACTGTGAGCATCTAAGAAAATATTTAAAAAAATTTAACATGTCAATGTAACAGTATTAATTGTTATATTAGAGAGAAATCTGCAAGTTAAAAAAAAAAATAAGGTAAGTAAAGTAAATATTTTTAATGAACAATTACATTGTTCTTCTCCAATCAAAAAATCATTTCAACAGTAACTAGCGACATAAGTAATTCTTTGCAAATTAGGCCTAAATAATTGAATTTAATTATATTGGGTGTCTTATTAAGGCTTAATAATAAGTTGGTAATAAAATATGTATTGAAAAAAACAATAGTTTAAATATGGAAATGTTATTAGGAAATCGATGAAGTTATAAAACCATAGTTTAATTTTTAGTTTTAAAATTTATTTTAAATGCTTTCTTGATAATATTAGGTTTATTAGAGAAATTTTATAAAATTATTTCAGCTGCTCTTATTTTCTGTCAATTTATTCCTAATGTTTCTAATAATGAAAATTGTTACATATTTTAAAATTTTCTTTTTATGAAACTACAACAGCTAATAGCTTAATTTAAAAAATAACTACTTTTTTAGTTTTAAGATTTTATCCATTAAACAATGTAGAATCATTTAATAAGTTCATATAAAATTAGCCACCTTGTGAGAAAAGGCATATGTTCAATTTTACTCAATTGATAAGTAAAATGAGTTCAGCACTTTCAATTTTATAATTTTTGATGCAGTTTGTTAGTTGTGAATCATATTCTCTAGAAAGTACATTGGTATCAGAAACGGAGTTTATAGTTATACCTATGGTTATACATGTGTTAAACTATGGTTATATCTATTTTATACCAATGTTATAACTACGGCTATAACTATGTTAAACTATGGTTATAGCTATTTTATACCTATGTTATAACTACGGCTATACCTATAACTATGGCTATAGTTATATATAGGGTTATAGTTATGGTTATAGTTATATCTGTGGAAGGACGAGAGATGCCCGAAAAGTTTACTCCTTGTGATTTTTTCTTTTTTTGAGTGCGCTGCACGCTCTATCCTACCTACTATATTGATTACTATATATCGCAGCCACGATTGCTTCATTTTCTATATATACTTTAGATTTATAAGTACTAACTACTAACTAGGGAGTTATTTCAGATAAGGAAATCTGAGAGACAGTTTGACTGGTTGATTTAGAAGGAGGGCTGATAGTTTTCAGAATGTAGTAAATGTTTGAATAAGTTGATGAAATTTAATATATGTCAGTTCTGTCATTAACTGAATTGTGTTATAAATTTATGTGCTCAGTTAACCTGGGTTGCGCTGAAAAGAATAAAATTGTTTTAAAGTCATGGACCTAGGGTTTTGTGATGGCGGTTTCTTTTTTTCTTTTTTTTTTNAATTAGAAAAACATGGTTGGTAATAAGTTCTACTTTAGGGAAAAATGCTGTGCTAAGTAGGAATGATTGGGTAAATCTGCTGGACTATCGAAAAATACTTATCAATCCAGGCCGTAATTAAAGAAGAATTTGAATATAATTTATTTTAATTATCTGCCGACGTTTCGGCTTACATAGTAAGTTGTCTTCAAGGCTACCTATCATGAAGTCAAGAGGAGACGTCGTGTCACCTGGATCACATGTTTATGAAACGCCGATATATATTTAAAAAAATACATTATTTTTCTTTTTATCAATCTTGACCAGACCCAAACAAATTTTCTACTAATAATCTCCACTGACAAAAACTCACTATTTGAACTGTATATTTTAATTGCAGCTCTCCACAATCGATAATTTTTATATTCTCTAGTGTTTTGTATGAAACATGAATGAATATTCAGAAGGAGAGAAAGTTAAAATAACCTTGAAGTGAAGAGTGATAGGCCGAGGAAGAGAGTGGATGGGGTTGCCATGTCTGAACAGCCGGACTAGGAGTAGACGGCTGTTGGTGACCGGACTCCACCACATCAGGTCGGACTTCATTTCCGTGACCTGTACACAAACACTCCTTACATGCCTTAGCCTCCCTTTCGACCACATACGGTCAAGGAGGAAAGGGCTATCAACAGGTTGCCACCCCATTCTAAACAGTCATGGCTCAGGACAAGCTTTCATTTATAAATAAAAGCTTGCCCTGGGTTGGATTTGAACCCGCAGCATTAGGATTGCGAGACCCGTACAGATCCTCTGAGCTACCCTGGTGCCCCTAACATGTCTATACACTTAGCTTGTGAAATAGAAATAATCATTCTGCCTTTGGTTGTAGACCATAAATCAATTGACAAATTGGACGGATACAACATTATTGCAACTTTATTTGTGTGATACTTTCAGTTTTCGATTATTCAAGGTTATCTAAACAGGATTAATTACATTACTTTTTAGAAACGAGTTTACTAAAAAAAAAACTACCTCGCGGAAGCTGCACAAACAAGCATATTCCTTGAAGCTGAGGTTAGCTGTAAACCAAAAGTTGGTGGGGGAGGAGCACAAAATCCAAGTCCATTCTTAAATTTCCCTCTAGTATTAACAATTGTAAATAAATAAAAAAGTGTTATATAATTTGAATATTAGAAATTTTACAATTATTATGTTACATACTTTTCTCTCGCAACCCCAAAAATAAAGGTCATTTTCCGACTTTTAAATCTGGTCTTTCACTAAGTCCCTAAATCTTGACATCATTAATAAATTCATTCTCGTGGTTTGCAAAAAGAAACTCAAAAATGGTATACATTTTAAGGAGGCCACAGCAAGTACAAACAAACAAATATATATATATATATATATATATATATATATATATATATATATTTGTGTGTGTGTGTGTTATACTTCTCCACTCAAATAGGATTGGAGAAAAATCGAAATTTGTCTCTAATACAGTCTGAGTAAAAATAAAAGGACAAAATAACCTGTTTAAATAACCTAAATTTCCCTTCAAACATAAGTACAACAGCAGGAAGGTTGCAATATGGTTGTAACCTATTTGAAGTTAGGTCTACACTAAAGCTGATGGATCCACTGATTGAAATCCGATTTCCAACAATGCATGAAGATTGAGTAAAAATAGACTCTACTATTATTTTTTTTTTTTTTTTCAAGTTTACATAATAGACACACTTACGAATCAGTCAAAAGTACATTCCTACCTTTACAAGTGGTCTTGCATCTTAGCCAGCAGCACATCCATTCATTAGCATATTTGCATGCGACAGACGAGGATTATAGATACAGTCACTCTCACATTTTCTGCTTAAGTCTATACACCAGACCAAATGAATAGTGAACCTGCAGTTTGAGGACAGTGTCCGTGTAGACATTGGAGGGAAACGTTAGATCTGCCTTCCCATCTCCAGATGGATCCAGGACCTCTTCCCCAAGACATTTTCCGCTGCATACCTGATGACAGAGAACAGCCGCTTTCAGCGTACATAATTGTATATATTATTATTGCCATTACTATTAATCAGCACATTACAAGTTGCACAAATTGTGAAGAATGTAATCCCTAATAAAGTTTCATCTAAACAGTTTCTGATAGAATATTGATTAGATGATTCACCATTGGTTAGATCAACGGACGTATCTCACACCCGATGAATTGGTCTAGTATTCTTCTAAATCATAAAATAAAAATAAAATAAAATAAAAAAATAAAAAATATTAGATAATATGAAGTATAAAATTTGTGATCTTAAAATAGGTCTGCCTATTTGAGCTGTGTAATAATATTTATTACAAATTGTTTATTGGAAATAATGTATCACTGTATGTATTTGTGTGCATATATATGTACAAAAAAAAATGTATAACGCACATATTCATGCGTAAACTTTATTTTGCATGATCACAGTTTGCAAATAGCATCGAGTCGACTTAAAATCGGTCCAAGCTCAAGTTTTTACTCTTACTGAGACCAAATCATAATTTGTTAATGTTTAATTTGTTTTCTACCATGCTAACACGAAGCAGTAATGCTTTTAGTATCCTTTATCCATTTTTTATCAGTGCTTACCTTCTGACCTGTTTTTAAAACAGCTTAAAATTAACTTAAAAATTAGAGACAACACTATAATATAAGAAATACAAGAGGCAGAGAAGNAATTTATTTAAAATTTAATAATTCATAAAAATATTTGTAGTACTACAGAAGATTTAATAATAGAAAGATTGAATTTTTAAATGAGCGTAAACGTAAATTTGATCTATTATTTTTTGAAATTGGACATAAAACTAAATGTTGTTTATTAACAATAAAAGTTTTAAACAGTTACAGGTATACATTTTCCAAAGTAAATTTTATAGAGATGAGGAATTTTATTTCAATGTTTTCCTGATTTTAGACGTTATCTACGTTATAAGCAGAAAAATAATAGGACTTAAAGTCAAATTTGAGATAAATGTTTTTGGCAAAAGCTGATTTAGACTGTATAAGTAAAACTTTTTCACTTATAGAACATAGTAGAGTTAATGACTCCCATGGAGCGAGCACCCAAAAATAAAAAAAACAAGAACTTAACCCACGAAAAGGACTCTTATTTTAATCACAAAAGCATTAATAATAGGAACTCACAACTTACAATAGATAATAAACAAACGCATTATGACGAATAAAAACATTTTATAGTTTAAACTAATATAATTACATTTAATTACAAATCCAAAAATTAATAATTATTAATAAAATTTCATTAAACTAAAAATTACAGTTAATAATAATTATCATAAATACGATAATAAGGTCGCCTCAGTGAAGACTCTGCCACCACGATCATTTATCTCAGACTACAACTTGATTACAGGCATGTCAAGATAAAAGTGACTCTGACCTTCGTTAGAAGTGCGAATTCAAGAGAATCTATCCTTAGGGCATCTTGGTGCTCCACCATTGTAGCCAGCAGAAGGTCGCCCATGGACCCCACTGCCTCCATGATCGCCTCAGACCCCTTTTCGTACTGCAGAAATTCATCATTGGAATTATTTTTAAAATTATAAATGAAGAAACAAATGAGACAACTGAGAGAATCAAAATGTCGGTTTTGTTTACAAAGCTCCCAGCAACTATTAAGTAAATAAGTACAAATCATGGTATCCAAGTAGCCATGGTTCATGTACATAAATGACAAGTACTCACATTCCAGTAAGCTTCCTCGTACTCTTCGGGCTTGGCGGAATTCGAGAGGCGAGGGTCTCTACTCCCTAGAAGTGGATCCATACCTTGCAGGACTGTCCTGCACAAACAAATATAAATGATCTTCGGTCTACCAATCAAAATCAATTCGACTTCTCCTTCCTTAAAAACATAAACCATCACAGACACATAAAAAATCAATATATTTTTAAAGCATTTGGCTTTTTGCACTTAATACATAATTACTATAAAGTATCTGGGGTGTCACATACACAAACTTACTTAAAAAATGTAACAACCAAATAAATAAAATTAAAAAAAAAGAAAAAAAAAGTGTTATAGTGTATATGAATTCGCAGTTTAAGTGTTATACTGTGACAGAAAAAATATTTTTGGAAACCTGTCACAATTATAAGTTGCAAGTTTTACATTTGTGGTGATCAAACATTCCTAAAAAGAAATGCATAGGGAGCCAGAGATAATCTCTCTTTTGGAGAGATTATCTGGGCTTCCTCGGTGGTGCAGAAGTTTAGCGCCCCTATCCGGAAAATAGGAGATCCGGGTTCGATTCCCGGCTGAGGTAGTAAGATTTTTTTATTGTCTCCTTGTGCATTTCTTGTAAATAATTTATCATGGGATTACATATCAAAACTAAATTAATATTTAAATATTCTTACAAAGATTTTAGCCAAATAATGCTATGTTCCAGTCAATAGCCAAATAGCTTTTCCTTCATACCTTTAGCTCAAGGGATAGCAAGGGCTAGATTTGCTTATAAATAGGATGAACTTATGTTACCCAACAAGAAGCTTAAGATGTTCCAGCTGTTTCTGCAGAGGTTGTAGTTGAAGTAGGCGAGTGCCGATGGACTGGAAGATGCCGGACGCAGTCCTGACAGCCCCACTGTCGAGCATCGACGGTCCTGCGGCCGTCAGCAACGTCTCCAGACATTGGGCCACTGCTTCTGCGTCCCCCGTCTCGTCTAGCGCCACCTGCCACACGCAGCTATAGCAGCTATCATCACATCAGCTGCGCACATTCCTCACAAGACTGTCTCTGTTATCGTGCAAAGCTACAAGCTGTTGTAACACCGGATAAATGGTACGATAATGACAAGGATTAAGGCACTTTTTGCCATTATAAAGCTATTGCGTACATAACTGTTGTCAATTGGAAGATCATATAAGGCTTTAACAAAATCAGTGGCCTCGCTGCCGAAGCTCGTACTTTATTTACCATTACCTATTATCTATGATGTGTATCTCTCTCTGAGAATATATGATTATTTACCGTTTCTTCTTCCGGGTTGGACCGTGTCAAATTGTTGATAGTTGCCGAGCTTTCGCACATCATGTGATGGTTTCTTCTTTTTTACAACTCTCATTCTCTTTTCAGCCCTGAAGAAGCCATCACATGATGTGCGAAAGCTCGGCAAATAACAACAATTTGACACGGTCCAACCCGGAAGAAGAAACGGTAAATACTTCTGACGACCGTCGAAGCCTACGTGAACATATATGATCGTGTCCATATGTGAAGATGGTTTAGTCAGCTCTATCAACATCAGACTAACCGAATGGCTCGGACATGTTAGTAGGATCCATAGTAGAAGATGCCTCCGGAAGTGGGTGACCAAGACTAGAGGACTTGAACAGGACAGGAGTCAGAGAAATTGGAAGGGGAGGGCGATATCATTAATAGAACTAAAGTCCGTGACGCAGGAGCTGTGTAAACAAAGCGAAGTCCTCAATAACGTACTTGATGAATATTTGTGTTTGAGCTTTGCGTGCTATGTGATCCCAAAATTATGGAATACATATTTTATTGTGAACACTTCTATTCGTTCGATTTCTCAATATGATGATCTTAGTGTTTTCTTTTATAGGCCATATTACAAAACTCATTAAGACAAACAACTAATTTTAGGCTTCTAGGCCTTAAAATTAGAAATATAAGTCACAAGTAATCCCCCCTCCGAATTTCTCAACTTCTCCGTGCAATTTTTAAAACATTTCTTTTATCAATGGACAAATTCGTTTTGAGTTTCAAAGCTCAAGACTAAATATGACGCCCGCTACATCGAAGAAACGTTTTTTTCTCGCCCTCATTGATTCCTTTAGATTAACACAATATCTATTGATTCTATTTCAATCAATAACGAACTTATAATTAGGTTTTGCATTGAAAAGCTACCTAGCGGATTCCATTAAGGAAAATTAAAAACTGAGATTGTAGAGCGTTGATACACACACATTTCAGTGAATATTATATTGGTGTCGAGTTGGTAGGATCACAGAAAAAATCAAGAATAAAATTTTCAAATAATGTGCCTTATTAATAATTTTCTTGAAAAATCACTATAGAGAAATGTAAGAAAAGTCAAGACACTTTTAAGACGCCAGCGCAATCAGTTTTTGGTTTCTATAGGGAAGATCTATGGATATTTTAAAACTTTTCATGAAAGCCCTGCCATGAGTATGAACTCATTGGCTATATTCCAGGAGAATTCTTTGAAAAAAATATTTAATTTGTTGGAACGTGATAATTATCTTATAACACACAGCTTCCACTCTAAATTTCTTACAGGGGCTAAATCTTACTTTCGTTTGGCGCAAAAAACAAATGCTTTTGTTTTAAAATTAAAATAATATAAATTTTTTTTTGGGTGTAAACTGATAACCTGTGGTTATAAATTTATTTGTCTTTTCATTTTTTATGAAATAGTAATAAATATACTTATATATTTGTTCAACTAAGTATCTAAATATTATTTAATTAAATATGCATAAAAGTTAAAAATAAACTTATCCGCTTCGTTTTGTAAATATTTAACTATAAATATATGAAATATATTCCTGTGAACTTGTCTAACATCATGTATCATGTATATATCCCTCTAATCCATATATGCTGAAAACAGTGAATCCTATGCGATTATAAATAGATACTATGTTATTCTCCCCTGGACCTGGAGTCGCTCTCATTCTACTTCCAGCTCTTAAGAAGCCATCCCTGATGTAAGAAAGCTTGGCAAGAAGAAACATTACAACATGGTCAAGCATGGCAGAAATATTTATAAATAAAATATTGTTAGATTTTCTTTCAGTTTATATATTAGTTAAAATATTGAGTTCTTTTTAATAATCTAAAAAAGAAATCTGTGAATTTACAGCAGCGAGAAGGTCCAGAAGTTCCCGAACAAGGGCTTTCTGGTCAGGAGCTCCAGCGAGGTTAGTGGCAAGTAAATGTGCCGTGGCAAGGGCAGCAGTGACGTCACTGGCGTCTAGATCTAATTTCATTGCTGTCAACAGATTAGCTATCTCGTCACCCGTAAGAGGAGCACTCGTTCCAACCTACAACAGAGCATATGATAATGTAGTTACATAATTAGTCAAGTGACATATAATCAACATTCTATTTACATTCAAATATACAATATATTGTTATTTGTATGAATGATTAAAAGGTAGCGGAACCCTTAGGTATTAAAGAATTTTTAGTGCAAGGGAACAGAATAAAAAATCTAACTGTCCCAGCCAGGATTCGAACCTGGATCCCCTGCTATCCGGGCCGGTGCATTAGCCACTTATGCTACCGGAACAGGTCAGATAAGTTATTAAATTCCCCGCACTAGTGTCGAGAGTCCAACCTCCGAGGCCGACGAATATATCGCTCACGCTTAAAATTAAAATTAAAAATAAATTAAGTAGAGTCATTTAAACAGCTTGACAATGTCAGCTCCTCCGAGCGTGAGCGATATATTCGTCGGCCTCGGAGGTTGGACTCTCGACACTAGTGCGGGGAATTTAATAACTTATCTGACCTGTTCCGGTAGCATAAGTGGCTAATGCACCGGCCCGGATAGCAGGGGATCCAGGTTCGAATCCTGGCTGGGACAGTTAGATTTTTTATTCTGTTCTAAAAATTCTCTAAATTTACGTGGGATTAAATACCACAAATTAAATAATATTTATAAACTTAGGTATTAAATTTATGTATCTGTGCGATCCTCAAGACCCCTTTAATAGCTTCAGAGAATAATATTTTGAGAAAATAATTTTAGGCTTCTGGTTTCTATAATGCTTCTTCATTTACCTTAATTTTATTAACTTATATTACTTATATTATGCTTATATAACTTACATTACTTAGTTTCATTAACTTATACTATTTAAACAATTTTATGAGTTTCTTAACTTATACTATTTAAACAATAAAACCCGTAGTTAAAAAAACTGAAGTAAAAGAAACTGATACAAAAAGCAATAAAGAATTACAAATCATTGAAAAATAGTAAGAATACAGTATTTTTCACACATTTTGTTTATAAATTAACAAAAATATTTCTAATATTAACCTTATATGCCTGACAAAGTCTTGAACGCTAAACTTAACATACTGAAAATTGATTCAGGATTTAAAAAAAAAATGTTTAAGAAAAATATTCTAATAAAGTTTATAGCCTACTAATATAATAGAAAAGACCCTTAAAGCCTAGCTGTGGAGGTTTTTTTTATAAGTTTAATAGGATTAGGATTAGGTTGTTGGCCAGTCAACCGCTTTGTTATTGCGCCCTGACTATTGAAACAATATATTTATCTAATCCTTTACATTTAAGCTTAATTTGTAAGTATTGATATGTTCATAATTTCAGAAGATACATTAGTTGATATGGGTTGGACAATTAGTGTATATTTGGCATTTTACCAAGAGTTAGGATAAAATCTTTAGATTGTATGAACAAGAGGAACGTAACATATTAACATGTATTTAATACTAATAATATAAATAGTATCGAATATAAATATAAAGAAATTAATAGAAAACGCAGATGCACTCTTACTCATGAGCCCGTATAATAATACACACATATAAGAACAATAAATAAATGGTTAGAAGAAGGAACTGTCTCTCACACAAGATAATTTAACATCCATTCTTGGATTTAATTTTATTTTGTATATAGAAATATAATAATCTCTTATCACAGTTTATGTAGTAGTATTTTTTTATTTAATGTACACATTTAGTTTAATTTTTAAATAGACATTTAAAATTTTTTTTATTAATTACGTATTTTAATAATTATATTTTTTTTTTTGTTGTTAATACCTGACTCTTTCAAAATGTTGATAATTTAGTTGGTTTTGTTGTCTCCAAGAGCTGTATGTAGCTGTCTTGGGTTATTGGGATGGAGAAACTGTGGTTGGTTGGATGGACAATCCTGGATGATGTGTTTGTCGCTGAGGGGTGTGTCGCGGGTTGTACAACTGGATGGTAGCTCCTTAGTTATAACGTGGGTGAAATTGGTGAGACCTATTCTCATTCTAGTCAATACTACATCTTCCTTGCTCTCAAGATTAGAATTGAGCCATTCCTTTATGGTGTCTTTAATGATTCGCAGCTTGTTGTTGGTAGGTTCAGATTTCCATATGACATCCCAACCTCAGAGAACTTCTCCTTTTAACCATGTTCATACATCTGGCTACAATGTATTTATGAGTTGTGTGTTCTAGGAAGCTGCTTCTTTTGCTGCTATATCTGCTCTCTCACTACCCTGGGTACCAATTTGAGAAGGGCTCCAGCTCCAGAGAAATAATATTGTTTTTCCCAGGCTTTCAAGGATGCATGTAAAGTATATTATTTGTAAATAATCTAAAGGGTTATTATTATTTCTACCACCAATGAATATAGAACTCTCATACCTTATATTCTCCGTCTTCATTGGTTTCCACCAATGAAGACGGAGAATATAAGGTATGAGAGTTATATTATTTGTGTAAATAGAGGACCTTGTTTTATTTTTGCAATTTTTTATGGCTTTTAATGAGGAAATCGAGTTGATACGTATAAGAAAATCTTTCCGTTTGAGGTTATTGCATGATAAAGAGCTAAGCATGCATTTCAACTGTTTAAATAGTGCTATGGATTTTTTTTTTGTTCATTCATTTTGTTCATTGTTTCATTAAAGTTTTTAGATAGACCAATATTTATGGCCTTGCTTCGAACCGTCAGTATATATGGGTACTCTATTTGAGTATGCCTTGATTATTTTGAGTTTTTCCTTTGCAGAATTCACTTCCTTAATCCTTTTCTTTTCGCGAAGGACAATTACAGGAGTTTCTCTTTTCCAAGGTGGTTCCTGAAGTTCGTTTTCTCCCACCTCTATATCCGGCAAGGAACTGATAGGCGTATTGCTAGAGGTACTGGGTGTTGCTGTTTTGCAGGTATGCCTAAGAGTCATTTGGTCAAATATGTGTTGGTATGCAGGGTTTGTGGATTGGCAAAGTATTATTAGCTGGATAGCTGTTGACGGCAGATGAAGAGTGGAAAACTACCTGCTTCTGTACAAATACTTGTCATTTCTCGCTGGTTCTGAATGCGTCAGTTACTAAGCAGATGACAGCGTGGTTGACTGACTCTAAGTGTAGGAGTTAGTTTGTGTTGACCGATGAGTATGCTATGCTGCAATAATCTATTTTAGATGAGGCTTTTTAAAATTATGTGAAGAGAATGCCTATCAGATTCCCTTGTAGTTCTGGATTCAGCTTTAAGAGGTTCAGACTTTGTTGAGAATTACTCTTTTATATACTTAATGTGACTCATCTGTGTTGTCTTATTGTTGATTATTATCCCCAGGAATTTGGTTTCTCAAACGAAATTAATGGTTTTACTACTGAGTATCACTCACTCACTGGGTATCACTGGGTACCTCTTTCTGGAAAAAAGCTTGCATTTTCTTTTAGTTAATAAAAACCTTAGACTGTTCGGGAACGCAGGACGCTACTAAACTAAATTATTTTTTTGACTAAATAATAAATATACGAAAAATTACTACAAATATATATATATAATATTTAGATAATTTTTAGTGCAAGGGAACAGAATAAAAATCTAACTGTCCCAGCCAGGACACGAACCTGGATCCCCTGCTATCCGGGCCGGTGCATTTACCACTTATGCTACCGAGACAAGTCTGAGTTATTAAATTCCCCGCACTAGTGTCGAGAGTCGTCCATCCGAGGCCGACGAATATTATATCGATGCTCGGAGGAGCTGACATTGTCAAGCTGTTTAAAT
>KZ807232.1:98715-123960 GCA_000696205.2 Oncopeltus fasciatus
ATATATATAATTTAAATTACATACATAAGAGTGCACAAATTCATAATAAATAATTTAATGTCTTCTTTTCCCAAACTTAAATATGTATTTCTCAATAATGATCTATCATTGAAATTTAAGTTTAAGAAAGTTTAAAATTACTTAATGTTTTTCTTTTTCACACAGTTTCACACAGGACAAAGTAAAGTTAGCCTAGCCAGATGGCCACAGCATTTTTGCTATTGAATCAATATTATTTGCAGTAACACAGATTTTTGCCTCACAAAACTCAACAGTGGTTGACCTGCCAAGAAATTTTTTTTTTCTTTTGTAGGAGTGATTACTAGGGATAAGTAGACCATTGTTATGTGAGACTACTCTGTCATTTGCGAACCTCTGACTTAAATTATTTTTATATAGATTTTACACAATACATAATAAGGCCAATGTTATTATTTTATTTTTTTTGTGTGTTATTCTTTAAGAAAATATAACTTCCTTATTTTTATTCTAGGTTTCCGATAACCCCTCATGTAGCCTAATTTTTCTACCTTTATTGCATATTAGGTTTTCTTTTTGGTAATTAAACTGAACTTTACATAGAAATAAGAATGTTAAGACATTTCATAACCCAACATTCCTCTTTATGAAATTTGATTTGTTATTGTTCTGGTTTATTAAGCATTAAGACTGACTTTTACTACTAATCAAGCTATGGATACTGAGTTTTTTGTTTTAGAAGTACATGAGAAAAGTTGAGAAAATTTACTATTAAATATTATTTCTTGTGAACCCTATTCCTAATGTTAAAACCTAAAGAATAACCTTAGATATCAAAATAAGAAACCCATTAAATTTTGTTTAAATAATTATATTTATTAAAATCAGTTTAGAATTTAAAGTGGTTTTACTATTCCTTTGGAGGAAACCTGATCCAAGTAGCTTGACTTTGTTTACGACTAAGACTAATCTTTATAGCTAAATAAGTATTGGATACTGAGTTATGTTTTAATTGAAATCTGTTAATATCAGACATTAGACTTGAATATTTCTTTTAGGGAAACTCCATTCTTGATAGTTTGAATTTGTTTATATCTAAGAACAAGCTTTCAAGCTGGAAAAAGAAAACCATATTGAGTATTATATTGGTATTTAAAATTTTTTAGAAAGTTAAAGGTTTAAGAAATTTCAAAATTATTCCTTATTTGGGAACCATATTTTGAAGGTTTGACTTTGATTACTCCTTTGAATACTTAAATTATGGATACAGAGTTTTACTGCACCAAAGAACATATTTCACTTTTATAATTATTAAAAAATATTTGTTCAAGTATCTATTAAGTTTCAGTAAGCCCCTACTCCTAAGGGTTCGCTCATAAAGAAGAGTTAGAAGAAAATAGATTTAAGGTGGAACTGGAACCCCTGTTTTCTGATCACTAGCAAGATGTGCTAACCTCTGCACGGCAGGGGCCCTAGCCTAGTCTCGCCATTTTAAAAACTTCTTCCTATAGGTCTCCTAGCCAAACCAGGTGTGTGAATTAGTTTGCCACAATGGCAGAAAGCGGACTGAATGCAGTCTCTTTAATGGAAACCTATCCTGGTGATCCACACCCAAGTACCTATAATAATAATTGATGATTCGTGTAATAATAATTTGAATTATGCTTGTCATCAGAAAATGGTTTGAGTCTTGCCAAGGCTTGAAACTTTTTTTAATTTTATAATAATTTAAAGTCTAATGGATCATTTTAATCAAACTTCAGGCATCAATTTATGTTTGATTATCTACTTTAGCCATTACCGATTGGAATAATACAAAACAAGAATTGGAGATTTCATTATATTTATCTAAGCTGTTGATCAAAATGCAACATTTTTTAGATGTATATGAAGAAGAAAGAAAAAAAAGAAGGATGAAAGTGAGGCAGAATTTACTGCAGCTTTAGATTTTTTTTTATTTGACAAGTTGGTCCAAGAATTATCAAATTAATTGAACTTATGCTTTAATAATCAATCACAATATTTTGTGATGACTTGAATAATTGTTTTATTCTTAAAAATTAATTTTAAAGATTTTTTTTTTTAGATTTTGAAATTAAATAGATATTTATTTAATGAATAATTAATTTTATTTCAAAAATAATATGTCCTGATATTCTTCTCTGAATAACTTGAATCTGATGTCAATGTGATATCATTTTATTAATGTGAACCAGGATATATATCACTATCCTAGGTCCTGCAAAATAATCATTGATTGAAATTTATAAGAGGCCTACAACAATAATGTTCAATGTTAAATATTTCCATAGCTAGGATCAGAGCCCATATATCTTAGTAGTTAGAGCTCGCCTGGCTGTTAATTAATAGATATGAATTCAAATCCCACCATTGCAGAAAATTTTTCATATTTATAAAATTAGTTATTAGAAAATATTTCTAAAGATATCTTAAAAAAAACAAAAACAAATCTATTTTTATTATTTCTCTGCCTTATGAATTGTACTAATGATTATCTTCATAAAAAGTACAATTGTCATTAAAAATATTATAGATTGTTTGTCGTTTTTCATAATTTTTTATAAGATTGTTGCTAATTTCATAAGTATACAAGTTGGGCTGGTTATCATTCGTGATTAAGTTTTCTGTAGTACCTTACTTCATGGCCCTAGAATGGAAGAGGTTATGTGTTAAATTAAAATATTTAATTTAATAATTTTTATTTATATAAAAAAAACATATTTAAGAGATAAATTTAAAAAGGTAGCTGAAGGGCTCTAACTACCATGTTTCCACTGTCCATCTTATTGGGTTTCTCTTATTTCCTTATTGTCCTTAAACATAGCCTGTTTTGAAATTAATACTAAAGGTTTTTGAAAATTAACTTCTGCTTACTTTTTTTTTTATCCTAATAGTATGAGGTTAAACTTGATTCAAAAACTGAGTAAACTAAGCTAGAAATGTTTCATTTTTTGAAAGAAGGAAAATTTATGGTTTTACATATTTTATTAAAATTTTGTATTTCTAAAACAGTATGAATGTATAAAAAATTGTAAGCTTTGTAACTATTGTCACAGAAGAAAAGAAATCCAAGAACAGGGAAAAATCAATTACTATAGAAATATTTTTGACTATAATTTGACTTGATTATAATCCAGACGACCGTCAATTCAACAACCGGCTTTGTCAGTTGGTGAAGCGTGAGCTCAATTCTCACCGATGAGAATCATATGATAGCTATCTATCTTCTCTTACAACTAAAGATAATTCTCTTTGGAAGGCCACCCAAAAAATCCTTAAGTTCCAGCCTGTTTCCCCACCTCTTCGTCGTGATGATGGAACTTGGGCTCGTGCCGACGACGAAAAAGCAGAGGTACTGGCCAAACATCTCAGACAAAAATTTATCCCTCATCCTGATCCTAATGATCATTCCAAACCTACTGAAACAGAAATATTTCTTAATGCTCCTCTTCTCATGTCCCTCCCTCCTAAAGCGGTTAATCCCTCCGAAGTCAAATACCTCATTTCCAAATTACCCAGGCACAAATTCCCAGGCCATGATCTTATTACCACTCGTATCTTACGACAACTCCCTAAAAAAACAATCCTCTTTATAACCTACCTTTACAATAGCATTCTCCGCACCACATACTTCCCTCTTCTCTGGAAACTCTCCAACTTCATCCTCTATCCTAAACCCAGTAAACCACCCAACCTTCCTTCCTCTTACTGTCCCATCAGCCTTCTCCCCATAATGTCCAAAATGTTTGAAAAGATCCTCTTGCTGAGAATTATACCCATCCTCGACTCCATGAACCTTGTTCCTAATCTCCAATTTGGCTTTAGAAATAAGCACTCCACAATTCAACTAGGTCTCCGAGTTATAGATCGCATCTCCCACGTACTTGAGTGTAAGGAATACTGCTCCTCTGCATTCCTTGATTTGACTCAAGCCTTCTTTATACTCAAGTCTATCCTTCCACAACCTTACTACCTAGTCATCATGTCCTATCTTTCTGATAGATACTTTCAAGTTCGCATTGGTCTGGAGTATTCTGACCTCTACCCCGTTGAAGCGGGAGTTCCACAGGGTAGTGTCCTTGGTCCTGTTCTTTATACCCTTTTCACTGCCGACATCCCAACACAAAGTTCAATCCCACCTTAATTCCATTTTCCAGTGGTCAAAACGCTGGTGAATACTCCTAAATGAGAATAAATCAGTCAATGTCACCTTCACACTTCGCAGAGGTCATGTCCGCCAGTCCCCCTTGATAACATTCCTCTTCCCTCCTTTCCGACAGTCCGCTACTTTGGGTTCTACCTAGACAGTAAACTAACCTGGAAGACTCACTTACAGACAAAGAGACAAGAACTAAACAGGCGCTTTGGACAGCTCTACAGATTGCTGAACCAAAGGTCCAGATTAACAATAGAAAACGAAATAACTCTTTACAAAACATAAATCAGACCTAACTGGACTTATGGTATTGAATTGTGGAGCACAGCGAAGCCATCAAACATTAGATGTATCCAGGGGTTCCAGTCCAAAGTCCTTCGCACAATCCTCAACACTCCTCCCTATGTATCCAGTGAAACCATCCATTCTGTCCTGCAAGTACCTTTTGTTTCTGAGCTCATCCCCTCCATGTTTGATAAGTTCCACACAAACCTCCAAGAACTTCCAAATCCTCTAGTCCTCTCCCTAGCATCCCACGTTCATCCCGACCACCCTCCCAGATGCCTCAAGAGGAGGTGGCCAAGGGACCTCCTACTCTAGCCAGTTTAGTTTAAATATCAAGGGAGTGAATGCACTGGCATTTTTCTCCCCCTCTCACTCCCTCCTTGACTCCCTGCCTAGTCTCCTTCTTATCCTAGGATAAGGAGAAGTTGGGTGCCAGATAGTCTATTGTGGGTTAACCTGGGCTCCTCTCTGAGGACAGGTTACATCCCGGGATAGACAAGCAAGGATAACAATGTACCCCATCAAAAATTACAGTGTATAGAAAATGTACAGAATATTTTTTTTTTAAAATAAAGAGTTATATATATACTATTTATTATAACTGCTTTATTTTCACTTTTCTGTTTCCTGAACATGTATTCTTTCTTTTCACAGTATTTACCACCTTCGTTATTTTATTGGGGGAGTTACTGTACGAGTGTTGCTTTTCTCTTCACTACGATCAAGCTAATCAATCTGTCCCTTCACAGGATGTTTGACAAACCTGTAGTAGTTGAGGAACCTCCAGATGACCAACCACAACCAACCAGCACCCAGCTCTCCTCACTTGGGTATACAGTTTTCAATTTTTAAGATTTAGCATTGTGGAATCCTACTTGAAATTTGAATTTAATTCCTTAAAGTCCAGTATACACATTTTTTTTTTTTTAATGTTGTTTCTTCAATTATTATATAATTTCTCCATTTTAACTTTTACAAATTCTATTTTTGAAAATCAAATTTTACAAAAATGTTTTTCTACAGTTGTGCTCCTTCACCCTATTAGTCATTAAAGTATGTTATTATCAAAATTAATTTAACTGTCAATTCACAGATATTTTTTGCTATGTTGCTTAAAATTACAATAGTTCGTTTCATTGACTTCGTTAAAATCTACCAAAACAAGTACTAATGTTGATTTTCTATTTAAGCCCCTCTTTGAAGTACTTCTCCCCCAGCTTTGATTTTTTGAATATATTTCAAATATATTTTCAATAAAGGTTAGCTCATTGTCCAGAGTTTAATGATATAATGGAATAAGAGAAGAAGTTAATCCTCAAGATTTTCTGCATAGATGCATTTAAGACATAAACAAATATTATTCTTAGATGTTTTTTGTTGGGGTTCGATCCAGGTAGATCCAAAAAAATAAAAAATTTAAAAAAAGTGTATTTTAAAAAATTATCTACCAACGTTTCGGCTTACATTGTCAGCCATCTTCAGGGCTGAATGAATATAAAAATGAATATAATTGAAAAATGAATTTAAAAATAAAATGAATATAATTCTAGTTTGCTTTATAAATATTTATTAAACTGACAAGGATCAAGGTTTTACACATCAACTCAATGAGTTCATTATTTGCTATTTATGTTTTAATAATTGACAATAAACAATAAATATTATCTAGTTTTAATGAATAAAGAGAAAGTAAGCTTTTTATTTTAATGAATCAGAATTTTTTTAAATAATCTTTAAAAGCAAAATTTTTAGAAAGAGGTAAATTGTCAGATTTAATATTAGCTATTTAAAAGTAAAGGTTTATAAATAAAGAGTTAGTGAAACTAGAAAATCTACCCTTGTATCCACAGAGAAGAGGAGGGGATAGAGATGCAGGTACTTAATACCAAGCGCATGAGTACTCCTGGGACCCCAGAGTGTAGCCCTCCCACATCTTCAATCACTGACAGCAATGACCTCCCTTCACACCATCATTCCAGTACCATTGGTAAGTTTCTTACTCATTTTTATGCTGATGATCAGACATTGACAAATCTTTCAGTCATAAAGTCAATCATATATTAATTAAAGTAATTTATAAAATCTAACTGGCAAGCATACATTTAACTCTTATGATAGCATTCAGAGTGTGGATAAGCTCCTGAAAACTCATCCAAGTGTCTTATAACAATCCCATATTATATAATATGAAGAGCTTTTTGAAGCTTTCCTGAAGGAAGATCATTAATTTTAATTTCCCTTAAAACCAGAAGTGTAAAATGTATATTAATAATACATACTAACATAACATAAAATAATACAATACATACTTCTATAATATAAAATAAAATATGAATTAGCTTTATAAGAAAGTAAAATCTTTGACATAACATTTAAATCCATAAAACAGCGATATTCATTATATAATCCTTATTAAAAATCAAATTGAGCCTAAATATGCATTATGCAATATTAAAAATACATGAGGGGGACCCAATTTAAGGCTCGAGTCTTGCAATGAACTGAGGAGCTTTTGACAGAAGGACCAGGAGGCTAGGTATGTCAGGAGATAAGATGTCCTAATCTAGCACAACTGTTAGTATATTGAGACACATTATTTTGTTGTTACTATATTTTATTTATTTTAACAGTTACATTATATTTTAAATATATAAATAATATATTNCAAAACTGAATTGTTTAAAACACATAGTGCCTGCTCAAAGCTCGTAAGTTTTTTTTTTCCAAATAAAATCATGTTTTATTCCAAATTGTCCACTTCATTAATTATTTTACAAAAGGGAAATATATTTGCAAATAGGTGAGAAAATTCTTGCTTGGAAACTAACAGAAGCAGCTAAATTGTTTTAATATAAGAATAGTAATAGTGTTTTTATTCACAGCCCGAAGAAACAGAATGGTACGAAGCAGTGTTGATGAAGAGTATGACGGATATAAATAATATATTTAAATTCCTCAAACATATTTTGAATTCAACACATTTTAAATATGTGAAAAATCATGAAAAAATTGTTACTTTAATAAATTTAATATCTTAATGTTAAAATGATTTTTGATGATAATGTGCATTTATTTAAAACCAAATGTAAATTCGAAAACCTAGCAAAGGACCGTTTTCCAGCCAATATTGTAAATAATTATATGTTATGTCAGTCAAAATTTTATTTGAAGTTCAGAGACTCTAAACATAAAGTTTTGCAAAAGAAATTACAATACTTAATAGTATAACGTTCTCGTAGCTGGCCTACTTGGGATTAAGATTCCGAGGCTGAAACAGACTGGTTTAATGTCCTAAATTTATGCTCCTGGCTAAAGGGACATACTTGCACATGACATTCTTGCACATGACATTACCTCAACTCGAGTCTTTTTTAGAAGACAATTTAACCAAAGGGGGACTGAGATCTGAAATTTGTAATGTAATGACCAACTTTGTTCATAAATCATAGAATGAGCTAATTCAGTTAAAAAATCAGATTCAGACTCTAGAAAAATAAATAAATAAAGAAGATATTGTAGTTTGTAAGAAATTTATTAAGGATAATAGTAACACTAGTCCTTCTCTAGTCGGTCGAATTATGAAGAAAAAATGCTAGACTTGTTTAGTGACACCAAGACTTGCTTATACATATGTCCCCTTAAAAAGAGATCCTATACCTAAAAACATTTTAAATAACCATATGAAAGATTTATAGATCTCGAAGCCATTTCCAAAGCAAGGGGGATAATCCTGAAAAACTATAATAGGCTTACCCTGAAAATATGTGTTGCCAAAAATACATGAAGTGGGTATACCTCTGAGACCAGTTGTTTCATGTCTATACTCTCCTACTTATGAGCTGGCCAAGTATATTACAAAAATATTAAACCCCTTGAGAGAAGAAAATCCATTCTCTATAAAATATGCTTTTACATTTAAGAATGGAATTAGAAGAAAAAATGGGTGACCTATTAAAATGTGCTTTTCATGTTTATTATTCAAGGTCTCTTTGTTGTATGTTAATGTGGAAGATATATTCAAGGCGGCCTCTGTAGGTTTTATTGAAGAGGTCCTTAAGGTTATTAGAAGGGATGCGAAATCAAATTTACTTTAGAAATAGAAAGTGACAAAAAATTGAGTTTTTTAGACACAATTGTCACAAGGATGATGGATCACTGACTACTGAGTGGTATGCTAAACCCATGGCATCAAACCGGCTTATACATTTCCAGTCCTACCTACCACCCTTAAAAAATAAATGTTTGTGCTGAATTAATTAGAAGAATTTTCATCTTATCTACAAATGGACCTAGCACAGAAAATAAAAATAAGGTTATACAAATCTTACCAAAAAATAGCTATCCTAAAAAAATGATTAATAGGTTGATAAACAATAATAGTCTATGGGAGAGAAAGGAAACAATGCCACAACAGAGGGTAGGCACACTGACACCAACTATCCAGTTCTCAGGCTTTATGTCCTTGAAGTCCTTTCGAAGGTCCTGACGACGTCATAAAGTCTAAATAATGGCAACCACTCGGACACCCACCATCCGGCTCTCAGGCCTTTTGAGCATGGTAAGTGATGGCTGACTCTTTCCTAGAAGAACAAATATCTTATATTTCGTTAGTTCTAAATGATGGCAGCTATTCTGACGACATGCAATTTATCTCCAAGTAGATAATATATATATTCTTGAAGGAGAGATGGACAACAAATGAAGAAAGTTTTAGGAAGCAATACATGTTATCTGGAACAGTAATTATTTTAATTGTATACAGGATACTTAATTAATAGGTGAAATACAGTACAATTATATTTTGACAGGGGGTACTGCTTCAAGACCCAGACTGACTGATTTATTGAACTGTTGATACGTGAAAGTGAAATAGTAGATACAGCTCTATTATTCATATTTTTAAATATAAAGATATTAAGCTTGTTTTTTGCAAGCTCTTGGATGAGTTCCATAATGGCTAAATTGATCAAGGTGGAGGGGGATTTAGATAGATTTAGATCAAGTTGAAAAATCATCGAAATCATTTTAATTGTTAGAGAAAAAAAAAATTTAAATTTTCTTACTTTTCTGTTTGCTATATATTTAAAAAAATACTTATTAGGGAAAATATTTAAGAATCTAATGTTCAGTCTTCANTATATATAAAATTTGGATATAAATTGTAATTTCTGTAAAATATGTATCAAAAATGTTTGATAAGGAGTAAATCTCTTACATATATAACTGTGATGGCTTTTAGCACTTCCCCACTCTTCATTCCCTGCCGTCCAGTACCAAGCTTAGTGTTTATACTTTTACATTCATTGTCCTCTCCAGCTTTTAAAATAATTTTTGTCATTTAGTTTTATTGAATGCCATTTAGGAAATCTGCTTAGATTACTCAGCTCTTGAGTGAGAGATTTTTATTTTAAGTATCATTTCTGAAATATTGTGTTATATTAATAACACATAGATGTTTCATAATGTTTTAATAAATGTTTTGGCTGACAATTTATCAATTAAATTAACACACAAACTAATAATTATTACAATTAAGGAAGAACGCATTGTGCGTATATGACTGAAGTATTTTATTTTTTTAGACTTGAAAGTGGATGTCCATAGAAAGAATAGCTCTGAGAGCAGCGATGAACTTTGTAGCTGTAACGTTCCGTCATTGAGAAAAGGTATGTTAATTTATTTGATTCTTTTTCAATTTATTTCTTTAGATTTTAAAAACAAAATAAGTAATTCAACTTGGAATATTTGTGGAATATTTTTCCATAAAATATTTTTAAAATACCTATTATAAAATAAAAATAAGCCCCTGAATGAAAGAAGATAATAGATAAAAGACTGTAAAATCCTTTTTTATAAGAAAAAATGTTGGTCTGAGTGATGTTTGGTATGCTTCCTCATGTTTTTTTTTCTTACAATCTCATGTGTCAAATTCTTTTTTTTTATATAAAACATAGTAAATGTCCTGTCTTATATTAAGTAAAAATGTAGTATCCCCCTAGTCTGTTCAAGTAGGCTTGTTTTGGTCTTCTGATTAAGTTTTTGTTTATGTAATGATTTTATAAAGGTAAGTCTATTGAAAAAGGTTACCTTTTAAGATCCACAGAACCTCAAGAAGACAATAGCTACTTATATTGTCACAACTTAGCCAGAATGAGAAGGATTAGCCTAAAATTTTGAAGTGAAGACTATAGAAGTAATTTTCAGAAGATCTATCACGTCTCTCCTTCTAAATATTCTATCTATTACCAAATACTCTTGGGACACTAATTGAGAGGAAGAATATACACAATGATTAGAAAATGTATTTAATACTTTTAAAGTTCAGTTTTATTGTTCTATGTTAATGAGAAATTTGGTTTAAACTAAAAAAAAAAAAAAAAAAAAATGTAAAAAAACTCATTCTTCAAAGAGATAGAAAATTTTTTTATATTAAACAAATTCTATGTTATTTTAAATTTGAAAAATCTTACATCTTATATATTTTTGTGTGCATTTATGTGTATGTGCCCAAAGGCTTATGCCTGAAGTTTAATAAACATACAAAACCATTATCTAGGACATTTATTAAAGCAACTTCTAAAAACAAAATTTTTCTTGTTAATTATACTTGTAAATTTTCAAATTCAGTTGTCATTCATTGCTCTATCACCTATATTTTATTTAATGTTTGTAAAAATAAAGATTTGCTGTTAATTTTCATTCAACTTTTATTTTAATGCAAACTTATTTTTCACCTCTCTTCATCAGAAGCTAATTCTCAAAATATATTTTATTCAAGTGACTTCCTAATGAGTTGTGGAATAATGTTTCAGGCTTTAATTTGAATTAAAATAGTTTCTTCAGGTAATTTTTATTTTTATTTATTTATTTTTTTTTTTGTGGATTTCTTGATTTAATGGTTAATTTAATGAAATAACATGAAATGAAATGTATCTTTGCCTTAGTCTCAAAGATTTATGATTTGAAATGAATAATCTGTCTTATCTTGCAGATTCTGTTGCTAGTACTAGTTGGATGAATGCTGGTAGCAGTCGGTCTCTCAGCCAAGTTTCACTTCATCGAAATCTTGTGAGTTAATGCTAATCTTTTGAACTTGACTGTTTACTATATCCTGACAGCTTGGTTTCTATCAAGTTATACATTTTGTTATTATATAATATCATAAATCAATAAAATAGTTTTAAAATATAACAATAAATGGTTTTTGCATAAGCATGTAATTAATTCATTATTTCAAGCGCATATTTAAAATCTGACAGAGGATAACAAACTTTTTATTACAACAGTTGCTAAAACTCTATCAGTTCATTATTATTGTAATGTTTTCATATATATATTTTTTTTCATGAGAATACACTTATATATTTCATAAACATAACACTGGGGAACACATTTTTGTTGAGTTAGATCTGACACTGTTTTTTCACTAATTCTTGGCGTCTGAATCTGAGAATAACCTCAGATTTTGTCTATCACGTCAATTTTTTAAACTACAGTATATCCACAGAAATCTTTAAAATCATGCATTTAAAAGAACATAAAGTAAAAATGTACCAAATATACAGTTTACAAAACATTTTATGTAAGTTAAGTCGAGTTCATGCATATAAAATTGTTTAATTAATGAACAGTACTTAAAAATTAAGATAAAAATTTGCGTTTGTAGCTTTTTCTGGAGTGTTTAGTTTGTGTAAATTCGCACTTGATGCTCCAACAATAGTCAGCCATCATATGTACGTCCCATTTACCTTGATACCTTGCTTCCATGACCTTCAAAACTTGATGGAAATGCCCACCCTGCTCATCACTCACTGCACCAAGATTGTCCGGGAAATTAACAATGTGGCTGTGAAAAAAATGCAATTTAATGCTCATGTTGTAACTCGTTTATTAATGCTCGTGTATTTCCAAGAAAGTCTTTAACAATGTTTTTGAATGCCAACCAAGTATTATTTTCAATTTCTGACATTGTTACCACGAAATGTTCATCTGCAAGAAGCTTGTCGAATCTGTGGACCATCAAAACACCGGCCTTTATCTTTTTAAATGAGAGGTTAGGAAATTTCGACACAAGATACTTGAAACAGTCTCCTTCAGTTGGCAAACCTTTAACGAATTGCTTCATGAGACCCAATTTTTTATGCAGAGGTAGAAATATAATGTTCTTTATCAAGTGGCTGATGCACGATGTTTGGATCACTTGGTCTCAGCGGCCCATTCGACAGCACCCAATGTTCACGAGCTCTGCTGTCCCACTTACACAAAAAGCAGGGATACTTTGTGTATCCACGTTGTTGACCAAGTAGAAAGCAGACCATTTTAAGGTCAACACAAATGATCCATTGGTGCATGTGATATTGCAACAGATCAATGACTTTCTTTATGTTGTCATAGTCTTCACGCAAACAAATCCACCATCACGTTGAAAGTATTGCAGAAATGCCCTTTCTCTTGTTCGAAAATAGAATATTTTGTCTCCCTTTTCAAGCAAGTTTTTCTCATTGAGTCGTGATGCTAAGAGCTCTGAAGCTTTTTTGGATAGTCCCGAATCTTGTACCAAATCATTTAGCTCTTGTTGTTCGAATCCCTTACGTACGGAGTCATCTTTAATGTCAAAATCTTCATAATTGGATTCGCTCTCATCTGCACCATATCCGTATTCCCCTTCTTCCAAAGAGGGAAATTCATTGACACGGGGACTTCTGCTGAATGCGGTACTGGGCGTATACCTGACGGTAAACTAGGATACTCCATTTTAAATTTGTTTTTCTTGTTATATCCCGATGTTTTCACTATACAAAAGTAACAATCACTTGAATGATCTTTGGGCTCGCGCTTAATCATAGGTATATCTAATAGAAGCTTAGCACGTGTTCCCTTGGTTCACACCCGTAAACCCTCAACACACTGTTTACACACTTTATGAGGTGCCCATCCCTTATCTTGATCACCAGATATTTAAAATATGCTTGTATGACAAATGTACTGTTGTTTGTGCTTTGACTGGGAATGGTAAAACTGCCACATATATAAAAAAATGAATCGGGGCTGTTTTCGTACTTTTGACGAGTAGGAGCAGAGTTAGCCAAAACGAAATGTTTCAGTTCAAACACACTATGTGGTTCTGTACATTTTCTTAACGAAATTCCGCTAAATTCTGCTTATAGACACACAATGTTTCATCACTGTATAACAGACATAACTAAACAGGCAGGTCTAGACCAGCATGCTCTCCACCCACAAAGAAACTGAATGTGACGTGATAGAAGAAAAATAAAAACACTTTTGAAACCAGCATGACTAATTCTATAGAAAACAGCTAAAAATCTAACTCAACAGAAATTGAGTTTCAAATTGTTCTCCAGTGTTATCAACGGTCGACCAATATTCCATAGAAAATAAAATACACCAATTAAGTCACTCCCATTAACGAGCCTACTCACTGGACACCATAAATTATGATACTAAATCAGGAAAATAAAATAACCCATGTATGAAAATAAAAAGCTTCTCTAACATGTATGTCACACCGGATAGAAGTAAGTATTTATTACCCGTAAAATATCGGAAAGAACTGTAGTTTTTGTTTTTTAAGTCGATTTTATATAAGTAATAATTATTTTAATTATTGCCTGAAAATAATTAAATAATTGAATTAAAATTAGGCCCTCTCCATCTAAGGAACAAATTAGCTACTAAGAGTACGATGACCAACTATCTAAGCCTCATTGATCTAGATAATATGACAAATTCAAAGTTATACATAAGCTTTGAGTCTAAGCTTATAAAACATTGAATAACAAATCAATTATTAGAGTATTATTATTATTATTGTTAATTTATTATTAAATTACTAATAAATTTATAATTAAAAATCATTGGTCAGTAATGCTAAGTGATATGCCGTTGGAAGAAAATTTCATATATACTTCCGTAGTTATATCTTTGATTCTTGCAACTTTTAATTATAAAAATAAGACAAGTTATCATTTACTTCGATCTGACAATCTGAAAACCATTAATTATAAAAGTAAGCCAAGTTATCTAATACTTCACTCCAATAACCATTCATTTTGAAACCTAAATTTTTGTTTAGAAACTGAAAGCAATATTTCCTTAAATTAAAGACTTCTTAATATGTAAAGCTAAATAAATCTAATAATCCACTGAAAATATTTAGAACAATGCAAAGTTCTTACCTGCAAAAAATCAATCCTTTGTACTACACATTGGTTGGAAATGCTCTAGTAAACATTGCATTTACTTAATTATAAATCTTATACATAATATTCTGAGCATTTAAAATCTGTCAAAGCGATAAAATATATCGATACCTGCGCTGCATTTGATAATTTGAATTATTACTCATGGAGTAATATTTAAAAAATAATTAGTAGTTTACTTTTTACTTTAAAGTTATTTTTTATATTTGTCTTTTAAAGTTGGAATTAATTATAATTGAGATTTTTATCTGAGTTATAGCTTAACCCCAGTCTCGCTCATTTAGATAAGATGCCCCAGGACACCCTCAAGAAACAATCAGTTTTTATTTGCGTTTCATGGAGCACTATAAATGTTATTCGTCAGCACACTCTTCTGGCAGCATAGCTTTTCCCCATTCAATGAAGAACTTTTCTTTTAACTTTACTCACTTTCCTTTCCCCCTTCCCTCATTCACCTTTTGGGCTTTTTCTTAAGATGCATAATTTTAGGCTATTTTAGTTAGTTCAATAATGAGCCTTATGTTTTTGAGACACCTTTAACCACAATGTGTGCAAAATTTTGCTCTGCCCCAGTTTATTTAATATACAGTTTTATTATTAGATTTTATTTGATGCAGGAATTATTCCAAAACCCACCTGTTATTTTTATTCTCCTAAATGCTGGGGAGAACAAAGATTTTTTTGCCACTTAAGTAAACAAATAAGTTATTGCTGAATCAAACTTGTTGTCTTAGTTCTCTTTGCCATTGTAATTATTCTGCCCAGTGTTCAGAAAATTAATGTTTTAGAGTGGTGCTCAGAGTGTGAGTGGAGTGCTAGAAAGTGGGGATGGCCGAGGGAGGCTACACCACCGAACCAAGCGGAGGAAGGGTCGTCAACGACTCACTAACAGTAAGTCTGTTTCACCTCTGTTTTCCGGTGCCTTCATGTAGGCTTCTATCATGTTTTTATTTTATTTTATTTATTTTTTTTTTANATTATAATTTAAGCAATACTACTTCATTTGTCTTCCCCTGAATGTTTTATTTTTCACAAATAAAGCTTTTCATGTTTAGCCTTTATTATCGGGTGAAAAAAAAGAACATAATAAAATCATCAAGCTTAAAATAAATTATTATAGCCTTTATTTGTAAAATTAATTTGAGTTAAAATTTAAAACTGGGATTAACCAAAAGATTAATAAGTGCTATTCTGTGTATAATTACTCAAATTTTATTCAGTTTAGAATGTGATAAATATCACTCCAAAACTGAATTGTTTAAAACACATAGTGCCTGCTCAAAGCTCGTAAGTTTTTTTTTTCCAAATAAAATCATGTTTTATTCCAAATTGTCCACTTCATTAATTATTTTGTAAAAGGGAAATATATTTGCAAATAGGTGAGAAAATTCTTGCTTGGAAACTAACAGAAGCAGCTAAATTGTTTTAATATAAGAATAGTAATAGTGTTTTTATTCACAGCCCGAAGAAACAGAATGGTACGAAGCAGTGTTGATGAAGAGTATGACGGAGAGCCACTTGGTCCAACAGGTCTTCAGTGGCTCTTTCATAATACTGACAGCGACACAGAGCGTCCTCACCACTGTAAGATGTTTTTAAATATTATCTGACTGTCTTTAATTTAATATTTATATTCCATCTAATGAAGGTAACAAAAAAAGTTGTTTCATGGTGTATCTCTCAGACTTGATGTTTCAGGAAATATTTCAACAATCCTTCAAGATAAAGTAGTAAGTTTTTTGTTTGTTTTTTCTCCAGATAAAGCAGTGACAATTCTAGAAAAAATGTATATTTCATAGTTTTTTTAAGACTTATGCAAAAGAGCGGATGCTTCATAATGAAGTATTTCATATTGTTCATCATATTTTAGGCTTTATTTCTTCTGGAAATTATGGTGAAATCCAATTTTAATACCATCTAAAATAATGGAGCTATAGAGAAACCATTTTTCATTTGTACAGTAAAAAAAAAATGTATTTGTAAACAAATATTTTGATTCTATAAGGTTAATTAATGACAGTTAAAAAAACACGATGAAAACAACTTACTGTACTAAAATGGATATTTATTCTGTAAACAATAATATATAACACTATGTGGTTCTGTACATTTTCTTAACGAAATTCCGCTAAATTCTGCTTATAGACACACAATGTTTCATCACTGTANTATATATATATACTTTTTACACTGCATGATAATTTTTCTTATTCTGAAATTATGAAAATAATATATAGTAATTGAATGAATAATAAACAAAAACAAAGAAAAACCCAGTCTATGAAATTAAATTATTGAGGATTCCTAAAAAACCATTTAAATTGTAACAAATGTATCAACTGTTTTTCTTTTTCGTTCACACACAAATATAGCCTTCGACAAAAGGATATAGTGGCTGATTCTAGTCCAAACACTGGAATGCTTAGGGAAGTAGTACAAATCCTATTTTTTATATGTTTTAATCTAGTCGTAGATTTTTTGCAGTCTATATCTTTGAGTTTTCCCCAGAAATAATAGTAAAAAATTTTCAAATCTGAAGATCTGTGTGGCCATTGTATATCTAAGCCTCTAACAATAAATTGATTTTGAAGTTTCTGTCTAATATTGATTCAAAACATTTTGCGAACAATGAACTGAGCATCTGTATAACTAATACCACAGTAGTCTCTAGTTTCTAAAATGAATTTTTTTATTTATTAAGGCAGCTGAATGTTACCTTATTCGGTCCAAAGAACATTGTTGGAAAAGTAGAAATTTAAATCAATTTTTGCTTAATCCAATGGTCTGATCTCAGATAGTTGACACAGTCATTCCCACTTAATTTCTGCTGCAAAGACATTTGACACAGTTGCATTTTCTGCTTTTGAAGAAAGCAATGATCAAATGATCTACTGATTTAAGACTATTTCCCTCACTATTGATGGAGATTTTTGTTAGTAGCCACTACTCTTTCAGATATGTCTCTGTAATAAATGTTATTGAATCTCTTCAATAATTATTATTTAAATTAATGTTTTCCTAATCCACGGGCCCTAACACATAAAGTAAGAATAAATAAAATTTTGAATGAAGTTTTAGTTTCTAACAAAAAGCATTATATTTGAAAGGAGTAATTTAAAAAAATAGTTTTATAAATATTGTTGAAATGCATTAAACAAAAATCATCTTTAATTAACTATAATTCATCCAAGATTAATTTGTTTCTCTTCAGATTGACTTAGCAGTCTTGTATTGATCATTTACTTGGAGTATTACAGAAACCTGAATTATGAAAATTTTAAATTGAATAAGAGGTTTAATAATAATTTTGGCAATTACAATAGTTACTTGTAGATTGATATAACTTATGCTGTGATATTTACATAATTGTATTTTAATTAAATGTTAACATGTTACATGTTCTTCAGCTAATTAATATAATTATGTGTTATTATTTTATTTTACTTTTACTGTTTTATTGATGACTTTTATATTATTTTATAAATACTTATTCTTTTATGAAAAATGCTGTTGATTTCTTCTGAATGAAATTATAACAGCATCCTTGATTGTATTATTAATTAGAAGAAATGTTTTTAATCATCTCCGATTCAGGAGTTCTTCAGGCATTTAATAACTCATGTATTAATAATATTTTGTTATCTGATTTATTTTACTTGTATATTGAAAGTAATGTAAATTTGTGATATTTATTTTATATTAGGAATTAATAAATTTTATTTACCTATGCTTTATGAACAATACTATTTTTTGACTTGCTTTCTTTTTATGCTATTTTTTAAAATAATCTAACTTTGTTTGTCTATTAAAATTCATTTTAGAAATAAAATCAAAATTAAATGTTTTATACTTCTATATTTAGATAGGTTACCTAATGAATAAGATGTTTATGACGATTTTTTTTTTATTTCATGATTTGCTGTTGTACCCAAAAATACAAATTCAAAAGATAAATCAGAAATTAAGAATTATTTTCTGTTTCAAAATAAAATAATGATGAATATTCTTTAATTTAAATTCATTCTAAAATTTTAACAACTAAATTAACTTATTCAAAGTTCAATAACTTCAATTATAATTTAAGCAATACTACTTCATTTGTCTTCCCCTGAATGTTTTATTTTTCACAAATAAAGCTTTTCATGTTTAGCCTTTATTATCGGGTGAAAAAAAAGAACATAATAAAATCATCAAGCTTAAAATAAATTATTATACATTTTTAAGTAACAAATTTTTATATATGTTATTATATTTTAATAAATTTTACTTANTCCTGCCCAGAAAGCAGGAGATCCAGGTTCGAGTCCTGGCTGGGACAGACAGATTTTTTATTCTATTCCCTCGCATTAATTGTTATCTAATTATATTTTGTTAGCATTGGATCTATATATACCAGGATAACTACAAACAATAGATATTTAAGAATTCTTTCTCTTTTGAAGAAGATTTTAGTTGGGGTGGGGTCAAGGTAGATCCAAAAAAAAAATGTTTTTTAAAAAAGTATATTTTTTTTTAAATTCTCTGCCGATGTTTCGGCTTATATTGTAAGCCATCTTCAGGGCTGTTGAAATACAATGTCACGAGAATACAATAATAATTTAGAATATTATAATATAGAATTACCATAATGTAATATGATATCAAAAGTACGAGTAAAGTAAGCTGTGTAGGAGAATTTAACATGCAGAAAACAAACTATTAAAAAAATTAAAACATTAATTGACCAACCTATCATGAAGACGAGACAGACCTCCTGTCCCTAAGTTCCTATTTTCATGACTGAGTGGAAAAAATATTTTTGAGAAGGACACCATGGGTGGTGGAAGGGTGGGGGGGAGGTAAGAGGCGGAAGGTACACAGAGAGAGCGGCCTGTTTCAAAAAGGGCAATAAAAAGGCAAAGGAAAAAAAGGAAGGGTATTATTGGGAATAAGTAACTTTTGAAACCGGGAAAAATGTTTGACTGGTTTATTTTGAAGAAGGGCTAATGGTTTTTAATGATGTTGAAAATGTTTGAATATGTTGAAGAAATTTGTTCTATGTCCGTTCTGTCATTAACTGGATTGTGTTGTAAGTTAATGTGAACGGTTTCAGATAAAAGGCGTTTGTGTTCATGGGGTTCAGTCAAAAGAATGGTTATGTTCTCGAAGTCAAATGTGTGTTTTTCATGAAAAACATGTTTAATGAGGGCAGTTTTTATTAGTTTTTTTTCTTAATTTCAATTTTATGATTATTAATTCTATGGGAAATAGGGTTTTTAGTTTGTCCAATGTAAGAACCAAGGCAATTAGGAGTGGAACAAGAAATTTAGTAAACAACATTGGTTTTGTTAGGAAGGGGGATGGGGTCTTTAAGGATGGTGTAAATGGATTTTAGTTTGTTGTTAGTGGAAAAAGCAAGCTTAAGATCAGGGAAAGTTTTTCTGAGAAATTCTTAATATTTTCAGAAAGTTTTGGAATATATTGATCTACCTTGACCGAACCCCAACAAAAAAAATCTAATAATTATATATATTATTATCTTACTAATTAAAATTACAAGCTTTCACATTCACTTGTGTAACTTTGTTAAATTAGAGGAAATAGAACTAGGTAAATCAATTAAAAAAACAAACAAAAAAAAAACCCTTAAGTGAGGAGCGCAGTTAAGTGAGACATATACCCAATTGTATATGACAAAAGCTTTATAAATATTAATTTAGTTGTGGTTTATTACCTCACGTAAATTTTAAACAATTAAACCTGGATCTCCTGCTTCTGGGACGCTATGCTTCCATTACACCACCGGGGCGAGCTAGATAAGTTATTTAATTCCTAACACACTAGCGAGAGCCTAACCCATGAGAAAGACGAATACATCGTCTTATTCTTGAAGGAGCTGACATTGTCTAGCTATTTATCAACTCTCGTTATTTACTTTTTTAAATTTTCTTTTATAAATATTAATTTAGTTGAGGTTTATTATCCCACGTAAATTTTAAACAATTAATGAGAGAAAATAGAATAAAAAATCTATCTCTCCCAGCCAGGACTCGTTGTCAGCTCCTTTAGGGATATTCGTCTTTCTCGTGGGTTAGGCTCTTGCTAGTGTGTTGGGAATTTAATAAGTTATCTAGCTCGTCCCGGTGATGTAATGGAAGCCCGGCCCGGAAAGCAGGAGATCCAGGTTTGAGTCCAGGCTGGGACAGATAGATTTTTTATTCTATTCCCTCTCATTAATTATTCAAAAGCTTTATATTTTAAAAGCATATTTCCGATGCAGCCTACTATTTGTTGAACTCTTATATTTTAACTCTTTTCTTTTTAAAATGCTTGATCCATGAAATAGCTCTGTCAAAATTCTAGGGTTGCTAAATATGAAACTTGACAATTGTATTTAATTTAAATGATAATGATTTAATAGTCTTAAAGAAAAGTTGCTAAACTTGCTAGAAATGTATGGCATACCAATGAATTTCATTTATTCATATTTGAAATTTAATTAAAAATTTGGGAATGGATTATTTCTTGTTCTCTGTTTAACTTTTTCATTGCATATTGTTATATTTTATATATGTAATATACTATAACAATGAACAATAATTTACCAGTTCTGTTAATTATTATGCTTATTTCATATTAACAAACAGATAAATTGTAGATCAGGGAACCATTCTAAATATCTTCCCAAGATTATCTTTTCATTTTCACAAGTATAATGTCTACTGGCCTGCTTCTTCTCTTTATTATCCTTCCTATAGTGCCCCTTATTAACTTTATGAGAGTTAAGTGAGGATAATATGTTCATTTTTATAAGTCATCCTGACTTAATCTACATTCTCACCTACATATGCTTTGCTCCTCTACTGAACTAAAGTCAATCTTCATTGGTATTTATATTTCTTTTTCTCACATAATTCAATGTATATAATTAAGTTAATATTAACTTTTTTATTATTGTAACAACTTCACTCTTATAGATTGGAACCCCAGTAAACATTTTCTAATAGAAGCTGATCATTTAACTTTTGGCATTATTAATCCTATTTATTTCTACTGCTCAATGAATATCTATAGTTATATTTTGTGCTTCTAGGATATTATTTGTTCATTACAATATTTTTTTTTTCAATGCTACTGGACAAATATGATATTATCAAACTAATAAACTGAACTTATTAGTAATGACAATATTATGTTTATTTAAACAAAATTATTTTCTTAAACTTATTATTACTTTATAGATCACTCCTCTCAAAAAGGTTTCCTTCTTGATAACATATTAGAAAAAGAAAAAAAGATTATTGTTAATTTCAAAGTTTTAGTATTTAACAGTAAATATTAAGAAGCACTTTCATAAAATATTAAGAAAAAATATGAATATGACCAACTCGTCAATATGAATATTCACTGTTCTGAATCATTACAATTTACAATTCTATTTAGAAATGGTTCCTGAGAATTTTATCTTTCAAAACTTACATCATTCCTACTAATTTTATTTATTTATATCGAGTTTTAAGTATTTAGATCTCTTTAGAACTTTGTCTTAATTTTTTTTAACTTTGTCCTGGCGATTATTATTTAGTAACAAAATCAATGAAGATTACGAATGTGTAAATAGCTCCTATTGGTTGGTGTGTGTTAATTGCAAAAAACATACTAGTGCTAAGTGAATATTTTTTTTAAATAATACTGCCTAAGTACCTAATTATTTCTCTATTTTTAGTGTGTACTTATGAAAATGAACAAACATCATCATTTTTATTTTTTTTTTCTTGCAACTTTTAGCATTTATATTTAGCACATTATATAGTAATTTGCATTGTCAAAATTTCAATTGTTAGTTAGAGAACTAATTTTCATTAGTTTTAAAGTTCTAATTTGAAGCTCATACTCACTATAATATTATGTTTTCTTCAATGTTACTCTGTGACATTCTCTGTTGAGAAAACTTAATGAAATCTGGATATGAATTTTATTCATGGATAATTTCCCAGAATGTGCGTGTGCACTGGATATATGTATGTATATGTATATATACCCACTCTAGCATCCATAATTTTTAAAATAATGAAACCGCATATGGTATTTAATCTTCCTTTTGTTCATAAATATTTCTTCTGGGCTGGTCAAGCACATGGTCAATGTTATAAAGTTTCTTCTTGTCAAGCTTTCACACATCATGTGATGGCATTTTCATGGCTGAAAATAGAATGAAGGCAACTCCAGGTCAGGGAGCTTTTATACCTGCCTAGGATCAGATCTTGATCTAAGTCTGCCATCCTATATGTTGGCTCTTATCTGCTCCTTTCCCTGTCTGGCTCCTGTTATCACTATTTTTTTTAAATGTTGGCTGGAGAACATCGGCCATATTTTTATTGGTTGTGTATGTTGTTCTGATTTTGTGCTTCTTTCTGTGTTCTTTCTGTTGTACCTCCTTTAACTGGATCCTCAAGAATCAAGATCAGAACAACTTACACTACTGATATAAAAATGATAAGGATAAGTTGGGGCTCAGGATCCTAAGGATATCTAACATCCTGTGCTCATGTGTGAAATCATATATTGGAGAAACTGGCAAAACAATTGACAAGACTAGAACACATTTCAGACATAAAGCGTAGGTGCACTAGGAGGTGGGCATTAATGAAATATTTTATTAATGTTTCAATAAAATAAAAATTAATTACCACCCACCACATACAGTTTGGGAACGCCACCATCCTAGCTATAGAGAATAATTACTACCACAAAACAATCAGAGAAGCCGTAGAAATGATAAAAAATCCAAATAAAATTAAAGGGAAGTAGAGTACACATAAGTCAAAATTGGAAATATCAATAAGGAAAATCAAAATAGCTACCAGTGATAACAGGAGCCAGACAGAGAAAGGCAGACAAAGAAGAGCCAACCAATGGGAAGGCAGACTTAGATCCAAGTCCAGTCCTGGGCTGGTATAAAAGCACCTGGACCTGGAGTTGATCTCATTCGACTTTTAGCCCTGAAGAAGCCATCGCTTAATGTGTGAAATTTTGACAAGAAGAAACTTTACTACAAGGTCAAGCCCCGAAGAAATATTTATGAATATTCCTAGAGACTATGGAAGCTAATGTGAACATCTTATTTTCATTATTAAGTTAATTCATGAGAGGGAACAGAATAAAAAAATCTATCTGTCCTCGCCAGGAATGAGGACAGATAGATTTTTTTATTCTGTTCCCTCTCATGAATTAATTATAATTTACGTGGGATAAATAAAACCACAAATAAAAATATTTAAAAATTAAAATTTAATATAATAAATGACGAGAGCCGACAAAATGCATGACAATGTCAGCTACTTCGAGTTTAAGACGAATTTCTCGTCTTTCTCGTAAGTTAGGCTCTCGCTAATGAAGAGGGAATAGAGTGAGATATCTAGCCTGTCCTTGTGGTGTAAAGGTCAGCACGCGAGGCCCGGATAGCAAGAGATCCAGGTTCGTTTCCTGGCGAGGACAGATAGATTTTTTTATTCTGTTCCCTCTCATGAATTAATTATAATTTACGTGGGATAAATAAAACCACAAATAAAAATATTTAAAAATTTCATTATTAAGATTCTTCATTCATTAATGGCTAAAATGGATCGTGATGAAGGGGGGAGGGGTTTAGAAATCTAAATCTAAATTTTGAAGGGACCAAAATCTAAATCTAATATCTTCATTATTATTAGCATATTTTAAAATACCTATAGAACATAATAGATATAAATGCAATTTTATAGAATTTTGGTAAATAACATTTAAAAAAAAATACTTATTGTGGAATACATTCACACAAGTTTGAGTGGGCTTTCTTATTTCAAAAACATGAAAACCAAATTCAGTATTTTGACTTTCCATTACAAAGATTAAAAGAATAAATGATGAGGAAATGGGGAAGGAGAATTTAGAGGAAGGCTTAAGTTTATATTCATAATATCTTCGTTATTATTTGAGTTATAAATAATTATTATAGAGCTGAGTAGGTAAAGATATCATTTTCTAACGTTTATGTTCTATAACATTTTTATGAAAATTAATTTTTAAGAAAGATATTTATGAATTCAACTATCATAGTTGAATTCATAAATATATTTTCTATCTACTCTAGAGCGAAGTTTAGTGGACATACATTTTACTCTTATTGTTCTCTTAGGCTTTTAAATTTAAATTTGTTATTTACTCTTATTTTTATCCATTTTTAGTGAAACAAGAATGAAACATATTTTTTTCCACTATATTGAACGCATAAGCTCTGACAACATTATCACATATATCAAAAATTGTACATACATTAATTTTGAATCTATGGCATGAAATATTTTTTTCTTAATTAAATTAGTAAATGATATATGAAATTGATTACGTATTTATATTATTTCTATAATATTAAAATAATAATATTTTAAGAAGAGAGGATTATCAGGAATTCAGTCTTGTTAGTTGAGGAATTAAATACTAATTTGTTACTAAAAAGTTTTTAATTTAGCCAATGTTCCGGCCTTAATTTCAGGCCTTCATCAGGGCAAATAGGGTTATAGGAAGATTTTTATTATTTTTAGTATAATAATAATACCATAT
>KZ807232.1:130019-142038 GCA_000696205.2 Oncopeltus fasciatus
TAATAAGAATAATTAATATTAATAACTAATTTATAAATTCAGTTGTGTACTTCATTAAATCACACTCCAATATTATAATCATTAGACAATCAGTGAGTAAAATTGAATATATACTGTAGAAAAAAATCTCATCTAGCTCATCCCCTCACTGATGGCTAATCCTCCTCAGTCTTATGAAATAAGATATTAGGTGGTGTTGAATTGAGCTGTGTAAAAAGTATGTAATTTATATGGTACTAAATATTGAATTTATAGAAAAATTTATTAATCTCAACCTTATTTACAATTTTCTATATATGAATTTAATAACAAGTCATATTATATTGTTATGACAATTTTATGACCTTGTATTAAATTTTGCAGAAATGTATTCTATTATTTACTATATACTCTCCTGGTCACTAAATAGTAGTTAACTAGGAGCCTGTTATCAAGTATTATTATATAACTTATATAATATTTATATAGAAATATTCTAGTCTAGTGAAGTCTTGATAAGAATGAATATTTAATTTTAAAATTAACTTTTTCTGCTAGCTCCAGAGGAAGAGGACGGTGATTCCCCACCACAGCTCCAGTCTCCCAATCAGGAACCAGGTGCTATACCCAAAACTCTCAGTACACCTGGTATGTGAACTTACTCTTTTTAATGAATTGTATGTAGCTAAGCTAATAACTAGATAATTTCCTGCAAATAATGAAACATCCTAGAGGTACCCTAAGGAAATCAAGCTATTCACCCTAGTAATATGGCACACACTTGAAGAATTCTGCACAAATCCTTTATAGGAAAAGAAAAAAAAAATTGTCTGATGTGTGACATTTGTATGTCTCCACTGAATATAAAGTTAATATAGTAATAGTATTATTACAATATTTAACATGTAGATATACTTACATATCTATCCAGTAGAAACTTGTTAGCTACTATCTTTCCACATCTGACTGATTCTGTTCAGCCTTATGGAGCCTCTTGAGGCTTCATAAAAAATTAATCAGTTTTTAATACTAATTTCTTGGTCTAAAGAATAAGTACTTAAAAATTTAGTTTGTATGTTTTTGCGATGGACTTTTCATGGTTTTTTCATACTTTCCCTTAGCATAAAGCATGTTTTTTCAAAAGATTTATAAAGTTAATCTATATAATCAATTTCATAATATTTGCTATTAGCAATAACCTCTTCCCATCTGAAAGCAATGTCTAAAATCCCTTTCTACTGAAACTTATTGCTGGTTAACACTAGGAGGCCTTATCTTCGGAAAATGCCTTGCTTTAAGAAAAAAATTGATTAGCTGTGTTGTAAATCAAAACTAAAAATTACAATAGTTTAAATTGTTTACTATTTTCAAAAACTATGAAGTTGTATAAAAGTACTAAATTGATATATACACCTATATAGTTAATGTATAACTTTTCAGCAAAATTAATCTTGACATGTGTAACAAAAGTTAATTAGATTCTTTCAGAAATCCTTTAAATCTTAGTGTATGCAATGTTTATTTAGTTAATAAAACTATGTGTTACCATGAACAATAAGGTAAAATGATTGTTCTCAGTTGTAGGAAGTACGCTTCGACCAAGGCACAGAGTTAAGAGGAGCCGGCTTAAGCACCACCCACGCCAACCACTAGCACTCACCCCTAATGAAAATAATGGTTATTTTTTTTAAGTATATTTTAATTAAATTGTTTTTAACAATTGGTGTTAGATAATTACTAATTGTCTGGGTATAGCTATACCTTCCTGGATATATAAACAAAAAAGTACTTTAAGAGTGTTTTTTTTTTTTTAATATTTTTTCCTTGCATGGATAAAAAATTAAAACATTTTAGTAATCATTTATAAACTTCTAAAAAAAATTTAAGATAACTGTAAGATAATTGTACAATAACATTAGACAAATGTAATGGTATTCCAGTAATTTAAATTTAAAAATGTGTCCTACTGTGTTTGTTATATTTGAATAACTTTACTCAGTACTTAGCTTATTTTAGGAGTTCATATAGGTATTTTATTGGATAAATAGTTAAGTATTTTTTTATAAACTCAAAATATAAAATAATTGTTATTATTTGGGCTGAGATGGAACCAGCTTTTGAAAACTAAAATGAGTGTAAACAATGATAGAAGGAGGAAATGTAAGAAAAAGTAAATTGTAATTTTTGAGAATGTAAATTGTATAAAAATAATTTACTGTTTTTCAATTAAATATTTTTCTTAATATATCTTTGATATAAAATAGAATTAATAATCAAAATCTTGCTATCTACTGACATTAGCCATATGCTAGCCAATTGCTCCATCCCAAACTGATACCATTCCTTGGGCACAATTTCAAATTTGCAAAATTATAAAAAAATTTCCATTGAAAAAAATGAGCCATGGATCAAAACTAGTTGTAATCTGTAGGTGCAAGGTCTGGACTATATGGTGGATGAGGCAGAAGTTCAAACCCATGAAGTTCTTTATGCTTTTCTTTCATTGGACATGAAGTGGGAGGATGAGCAATATCTTGTTAGAATAAAACTCCTTTTTGGTTGATCAAAGCAGGATAACGCTCAAACAAATTTGTATACAATCTTTCCAATTGTTTGCTTTAGTTCAGTTCTCAGAGCATCTAGAGGTACATTAAAAAAGAGATGGGGGAGACCACAACCTACTACCTTTTATCGCATTAAAAGGTTACTAGAAGTATTTTTCAAATTTGGCATATTTCTCTCATACACTCTCTAGATCCAAAAGGGTATTTGAAAATCCTTTTCTCTTTCTCAACACTTCTCACCTAGCTACCTCTAGGAATGATGTACTACATTTATTTTATGAAGGAAATTTTTTAATATTAATCTAGCATTCTCCAGTTTTATAATTATCTTTTATCACTACTTATTCTTCTTACTTGTTTGTGAGAAGGGTTTGAATACAAAGTCATTGTTAGTTTCCTTTTCAATATTGATCATTTACAGTTCATTACTTAGCATATGAATTGAATATAAAAATATAAATGAGATCATGATAATATCTTTGACTTACCACGATTATTCTTTAATCTCTTTCCATTTATTTTTTATGCTATGATTTTTTAAAAACATATTTGTGGCAGATGGCATAGAGCTTAATTTTTCATATTTTTTTAATTTGTTATCTAAAATATTTTTTATATATTTTAAAATATATTATCATTTTTAAATTAAAAATTATTGTTACATTTGTGGCTCATTTAATTATTTTTATTAGCTTTTTAACTTAAACTTTTTTCTGTTGTAACATGTAAAACATTTCAATAATACTTCACACAAACTGAAAGCATAATTATTGGCAGAAAATATATTTCTGCCTCACAAAGACCCATACCTGCATTTCATGCTTCCTGATCGAAGATGCTACCAACTGGGTTAGACCATTCCTGTTTCTTGTTTGTTAGAAAGTTCCAGGTTTTTAGAACCCCCATCCTTTAATTTGCAAAGGAACATATAATTATTTAGCTTATTACTCTATTAATTACAAATATAATAAAATTTGTGAATCTACATGAATTCGGACTTCCTAATTCTTGTTCAAGTAGCTATCGGTATTCTAATGTTCTTTATTGTGCCCTGTTGTCAGCAAGTCATAGTGAGCACATATTTCTCTTTTTCCAGTGACATCACTGTTCTTCAAGTGAACTTAAGCTTAAATCACTTCTAGCTTAAAAGAATATTATCTGTCCACTTGTCTTTTCCAAATCACTCAGTGCGTGGTAAAGTTTTTGATCTAGGAGAAACTTCTTTACTTAGAAATTCGACCTTAAGGAGCATAATTTATAATGTTTATGGACAAGACCATAAATTCATGATCCAATACTGACTGACAGAAACTTTTTTGGAAAATTATTATCATTTGTTTTGAACCATATTTTCATAAGTTAAATTATTATAAATTAAATAAGTTAAATTTTTTGAAAGCCAGTTTTATAATATTTACTTTTAAAAGCACAATTTATCTACGTTATTAAACACGTAAAACATTATGTTTTTATAGCATTTTCTATTGTAATTTTGTAACTAATATAATTCTATTTTAATTGATAATTATTGTTGTAGGTGGTGGAGGTAGTGGAGAAGTGAGCCGCCCTGATGATGTGAATAACAACAAAAAGGCAGAGATGAGCTGCCTCCTACCAATACAGCCCCCTTGCCCACCATCTAGGTAAGCTTGTTCTTCGTGACATCAACAGAGCTTTTGTGCAAACTCTACTAAATCCTGCAAATATTATAAAACTTATAATTTGTTTGAAATCAGGGTGCTAATTTAGATTGGAATAGCTTTCAGCATTAGCTGAAACTGGAGCTTCCTATACCTAAGATGAAAACCCCTTATCGATCATGTTACTGTTACTAATAGTGAATTCAGAACTTTACTTTAAGTTGTAAAAAAAAAACATAAAAGTATAAAATATAAAAGAAGGACATAACAAGAAAAATGACAGCTTCTGTCTTCCTTATTTAATAAAATAAAACAAATATGTCGCTATTAAAACAAAAATGTAGTATAACAATGACATCGCAAAGTTTCGATCAAAATTAAAGTATGGTACATGTATTATGTTTTCTATCTTAATATTTAATTTGATCATGAAGATAAATTGTTCTTCTTTCAATTCATACAAATTCTGTCATATTTATTTCTTAGTTTTATTAGTCTGACTTACTTTCAGGAGCCTAATATGATCTTATATCATGCTGTATGATTCTTACTTAGGACTGTCTAGTTTAGCCTAACCTGAAGTAATATCCTCACATGAAAAGATGATTATTTCAACATTATAAGAGTCAGAGAAAACTTAAGTAATAAATTAAAATTAAGTAATAAATAGCATTTACAAAGTGACAATTTTTAATAGACAGTAAATTAAAAATATTTATTTGGAGATAAATGGTAAAATCTTGTTGCAAATATTAGTATGCTAATTATGTTAAATTTATTTATTTGATGTTCTGTAACTTTAATGTACATGTTCAAATAAATAAATGAATTGTTATGGAAGAACTTTCTATATTAAAACCAACTGTTTACTTCATAAAAGAACTTTGTGTATTTTAATATTTAGACTCTTCAATGCTTTGAAAAATTAGACACTTACAGTGCTGTGGCTTTTCTAAAAGTTGACTATATTTTTGATGGAAGGAATGTATTATATGATGCTTTGCTGTTTTTAAAGTGACAGTGCCAAAATGAAAATGACATTTTATCTTTTATTTCCTTATAAACGTCCACTGTCCCTTTTTTTTTTTCCACTTTTATTCATGAAAAATCATTATTCAATTTGAATTTCATTCTATAAGCACTGTCCTACATGTAAAGAACATCTTAAATTTGGAGTGGAGCAGACATAGACACGTCTTTGCATGGATGCGTTTGTTTATATTGTGAAACATAATCACCTTAGACAGTTACATGCAGATTAATTCTGAACATCTGAAGATATATTCCATCAATAATAAGCAAACATATTTTATCTTATTTTACTTCTTTAAGTATAAAATTTTATTTATTTAGTAAATTTATGTGTCTAATATATATTCCTAGTGAATTTAAAAATCTATTCAGTTACATAATTAATTGCCATGTTAAGAGTTGAATTAATGTTTGATTTCCTTATGTTTTATTTTAATTTCTAGTCTTATTAATTAAATAATTAATCTTACTTTATTTAAGTTCTTTTAAACAAATGAATTACATTATTGAATTATTATTATTTTACAAAAAATGTGATAAAATTCTGAAGTTCAAAGTTAATTANTTTGTGGTATTTAATCCCCCGTATATTTTAACAATTTTCAGTGCAAGGGAACAGAATAAAAAATCTAACTGTCCCAGCCAGGACACGAACCTGGATCTCCTGCTATCCGGGCCGGTGCATTTACCATTTACGCTACCAAGACAAGTCCGATAAATTATAAAATATGTGATTACTAAATGTTAAATTAAAATAAATTACTTACTGTCCTGGCTGGGACTGTTAGATTTTTTATTCTGTTCCTTTGCACTAAAAATTATTAATATTTATTATTTTTTTTAAATATTAATTTGTCAAATTTTTAACACTATATAAATGTTAATTAAATGTTAAGAAACAGTATGTCTTCAGTATAAAACTTTCCTCAGCCGCATCTTAATGAACTGCGTCATTTTATAACTCTTGTAATTAAATACATGCGTGTGAGCGCATGCGTTTGTATGTGTGTGTTTGTGTGAAATTATTACAATGTGGCATGACAACAAGATGACTTATTTCAACATGCTTGAGGATACGTTAATAAAAATAGACTTAAAATGTTGCTATATCCTGATCATAATATGAGAAGACAGAGCCCTATTTTTTAGGCTATTAATCCATGCCTGCATAGTAGCCACAAGTAACAGATTCCTGGACTTCAGTTCATTAGCATTGACATATTTAAAGTCCTTAGTCCTCCAAGTTTTGGGGAATAATTTTGCATGTGGTGGAAACTTTGATCAATGTGTAGAAGATATTAAATTTCCATTGAATACAGATTTTCTAGAATATTCCAGAATCTGGACAACTATATACAGGTTGTACAAAGAATTTGATGGGAGTAAATTCACTCTCTAGGATGCTGAGAAAGAATGGAGTTCGTGAACATCAGTAAATTAGGAATATATTTCTACTGTAAGGAAAGTTCTTATCAAGATATAGAAGACATCTTACACCTTCACCTTTCTGCAATTCATTTGATTCTGAAAGACCATTTAAAGGTAAAGAAAGTTTTTTGTCTTTAAGTGCCCCATAGTCTGGCAGAAGAGCAATTGACTAAACTTATAGCTTGATGCTGAAGTATGCTGAAACTATTTGATAAGGGAAAATCTCCATTTATAAACAGCATCATGACTCATGTCTCAGATGTGTTTTTTGGATCAAGCAGAATTGAAGAGCATATATTTTTGAACATATTGACTACAATAATTTAAAAAAAACAAAAAAAACATGTAGTATAACAATGACATTGCAAAGTTTCGATCAAAATTAAAGTATGGTACATGTATTATGTTTTCTATCCTAATATTTAATTTTATCATGAAGATAAATTGTTCTTCTTTCAATTCATACAAATTCTGTCATATTTATTTCTTAGTTTAAGTGCCCCATAGTCTGAAAGAAGAGCTAAACTTAGAGCTTGATGCTGAAATATGCTGAAACTATTTGATAAGGGACAATCTCCATATATAAACAGCATCATGACTCATGTCTCAGATGTGTTTTTCGGATAAAGCAGAATTGAAGAGCATATATTTTTGAACTTATTGACTACAATAATTAAAAAAAAAAAAATTCTGCTCTACTCAAGTTCTTTTACAATTCCAGTTGGGAAAAAAAATACTTTTAAGTCTAGCAGAATCATATGAACATAAAATCAATTTTATAAGAAGAAATTTGAATGGCCTACTAAAAAGCAAAAACAATTTTTTTTTTGTTTATTTATTCTACTTTATAGATAATTGATTTGTGTTAAGAGAGGTTTTTTCATAGGGTGAGCCCAGTGCTACCTGTGGTACCAGGATCTTCTGCTGCTGCTCTTTCCACCCTCCACCAATTAACTCAGGCCCCTGGTGGAACCTTCATCCTCCAGTCGCTGGCCCCTCGTGTCTCTTCTCAGCCCATTACTATATTCGCCCCACCATGTGAGCCACATCTTGATCTAGCCCCCCCACCTCCTCCTCGCCCTACTGTTCACTTCATGGATTCAGTTGAATCTCCTAAAACTCCTCGAAAATACTACAGGTATGGTCTTTTTTTCTTCTTACCAAAGTAATCTTATTGTAGGGTTTTCAAATAGGATACTTTAATTATTTGAAATTTTGAAAAATTCCTTATTTATTTGAATTAATATTTATTTCTGGAAATCTTAATTAACATGTGTAAGTATATACATACAGTGTATGTATATGTACTGCATGTAATTTATATATTTTACCATACAAAATCATATCATAACATTAAGATACAGTTAGTTCTGTTCACATAAGATTTATCATTCATTGAGTTAATTATCAATCATTCTGTAAACTTGTTTTCAAAGTTTTCCCCCAAAAAATACATGGAGAAGTTATTTAAAATTGAACTCATTTTTATTTTTGATTAAAATAGATAATTATATAATTGATTGCATGAGTCATGAATTCCCCTCTCCTGGCTTTTAGAATTAAGACAAAATTACTTAGATTGTTTTGACTGACTGAGATTACATTTCGTCTTCTTATCAAATTAAAGGAATTGGTTTTTAAATTTTTTTATTCTTGGTTTTTTTTTTTTTTTTAGTTGTTGGTTTTCCATTCAATTAGTACCTAAGGAGGTAATCTCTTTCCTGGAAAATACTTTGGATACTCAGTAGCAAGGCGCAAGACTAATCATTGTGTCTTCTCATTTTCTTGTTGCCCTGAATTTCTTATGGTACCGGCTCTCAGATCGTAGTATATCAGTTCCTGGTTTCTAAGATCTCATATTTTCTTGAATTTTTCAGACTATTTTTGAAGTAGCTTCATGGGCCCTTACTGCCCAATCAGAATGGCCTAGCTGTCTGAGATTATTAAAAGCTTTGTCCTTTTGGACTTTTGTCCAAATTCCTGCTGATGACCTCATGGATAGCAAGGATTTATTTCTGAAAACTATCTATGTGATCCTAAAGTTTGGAAACTAGACAGTTGTGTCCTGTCTCCCTTAAAAGATCCACCAATGCAACATAACAGAGTGCCACATTCAAATTTAAGTCCACCCTCTATAACTCAAAGTCTTCTTTCTCCAAAAATAATCTTGTTGTTTCTCGTAAGTTTTGCCTATTGGAAATGTAATGCAGTTAGATCCTTATCCATTTTTAACTCTTTAATTTTTTTGACAAAATCCTCACATGCCTATTATAATGCCCAAGATTCATCACTTCAATGCTCTTAAGTCTTGGGGTGCAAATACATTTAAATATTTAGATATTGTTTTACCAATCCTTTTGTAGCCAAATGTTTACAAGAATAAATATAGCAAATATTTAAACTACATTTTTCTAGCTTCTTTGTTATTTTGTTCTAAAAGCTCAAATTTGTTATTTTTAAAATTAGAAGTGAATTGCTAATTTAATAATGTATTTTGTGGTATTTATTAATAAACAGTTAATATTATTAATTTAAAGAAAATGCTACGTCATTCATCGATTACAACAAAATTCTAGTCTATTTAGTATCAGTTTCAGGGAACCTTTAGTTAAAAAAAGCATTTATACACCTAGTAAAGTTAGCATATCCTTAACACTAATGGTAGATAGTAATTAAAATTAATTTAGAATGGTTAGTACTTTTTTCCTTAATTATTTCTTTAGATATTTTGTTGTTATCAATTATACTTATTTGATTTAAGATGTTAACTCTCAGTTTCTCTGATACTTTTTCCTTTAATTTTTGCAGGTATACATGGTGCCCCTACATTAAAGTGAGATTTGACCGGCTAACTTTGCTAGCAGTGCTAGACAGGGACCTTACTTTTACTGAAACATGGTTCAGCATTCTCTTAGCTAGCAGTGTGAGCCTCTTGGGCTCTTCTCTTCTCTACCTCCAGCTCTACAAGGATCTCCAGGCATTCATTCTCTGCTTCGTGATGGCAGGGAGCCAATACTCTCTCATCAAGTCAGTCCAACCAGATACTGCTTCACCCACTCACGGCTACAACCGGATAGTAGTTTTCTCCCGGCCTGTCTACTTTGTTCTAATTGCTACTCTAGCTCTCCTCTTCCACCTTAATATTCCCAAGAGCTCAGTGCCTGTGGCTGTATATGGGCTAACATTCCGAACAGCTAGCCTCACAGTCAGTCTTCGAGACTCTCTCCTTGTATTCCTTCTCTGTTTCCCTCTCCTTTTTGGCCTTGGCCTCTTTCCTCAAGTTAACACATTTGCCATGCATCTTCTTGAGCAGATAGATATGCATGTATTTGGTGGGAATGCAACTTGCAGTCTAGGCAGTGCAGTCTACTGTGTTTTCAGAAGTTGTCTTGCAGTTGTTTTTCTCTATGGATTTGCCTATGGAGGCCTAAGTGAAGAGAAGACCTCTCAACGTATTCTCTTTTCAATATATTGCAGTCTGCTTGTAGCCACAAGTTATCACCTCAGTAGGAGTTCCAGCGAGCCTGGCCCCATCCTAAATATTCTTAAAGCACATCTCTGGGCTGTTGACGAAGTCCTTCCCAAAGTTGAAGAAACCAAAGATGAGCCCGATGAAGATCCACTCCCGCGGAAACTTCAAGAAACTGTAAACACAAGACTGAAATCTGATCTCCTTGTATGTACTGTTGTCGCCCTTATTGTCTTTGGCATTCACTGCAGCTCAGTCTTCTCTGCTCTCCAGCCAGAACTAAATCCTGTAAGTTCAAATTAAGTTTTCTTTAATTTTAAAATTTATATTTAAATGATTGCATTAAATTACTATTGATATACTTTATTAAATAATAGTATAGCACCAAGTATAAGTTTATAGTTGTATGGATAACAATGTGATGTTGTTTTTTTTGGAATATTTTGTTCTTTTGCTCAAATAATATAGAATATTTATTCAAATAATAAATAATTAAATATTATAAAATAAACATGTTATAATTATTAGGGTTAATGTTTTGTAGAAATATAATATTTAAAACTAATTGACTTAAGGAAATTATCAACCTATTAATTGCAGTTAATTATAGACACAATAATTGTAAGTTTTTACTATCAGATTTGCTTCCTGTGTCAGACAGTGGCTTACCTTATTAACTATAGTAATGCTAGTACTTAAGTAAGAACATACTTACTTCTTTTTTAATAATATAAAGTAAATATGATGAAGTATTTTAAACAATTAATGAGAGGGAATAGAATAAAAAATCTATCTGTCCCAAACAGATAAATCTGTGGGACAGATAGATTTTTTATTCTATTCCCTCTCATTAATTGTTTAAAATTTACGTGGGATAAAATACCACAACCAAATAAAATATTTATGATGAAGTATTGTATTATGGTGATTTTATTTTGAGGAAATTAGGGATTAATTTATAAATACAATTATGGGATTTTGTTGCCAGTGAAGGTTTTTTTTTATGATGTAAAATCATGTAGTTGTTTAAAACTAAAAAATGTACTTATTTTAACTTAACATCAACATCTTAACAACCTCCAACTTAAATATCCTCCCTGCTGTCCAGACCTACTTTCACCATTTAACTTACATGTGATTAGATTGCTTAAGATTTATTTGACGATAATGACAGCCTTGAGGAATTGAGACTTTTTTTGTTTGGTTTTATGTTATAGATCAGGCCAATGCAGTCAAAAAGCTTTGTTTATAATTAAATTTTTGACTGCACAAATATGTTTTATTCTAAATGGATTTATTGAATCCTAACCATTTCCTCCTCATGTTCTCAAAGGTGAGCTGATGTCCACTGAAATTGTGTTAACATTTTATTTTTTTCAATAAATAATATAAAAAATAGTAAAACATTTTTAATTAAGACAATTTGTAGTGCAAGGGAACAGAATAAAAAATCTAACTCTCCCAGCCAGGACTCGAACCTGAATCTCCTGCTATCTGGGCCAGTGCATTTTCCACTTATGCTATCAGGACAAGTCTGATAAATTATTAAATTCCCCGTGTGTCGAGAGTCTAACCTCCGAGGCTGACAAATATATCGTCTTATGCTCGGAGGTGCTGACATTGTTAAGCTGTTTAAATGACTCTCGTTATTTACTTTTAAATTTTTAATTTTATAAATATTGTTTTTTTGTGGTATGTAATCCCATGTAAATTTAACAATTTTTGTTGCAAGGGAACAGAATAAAAACCTAACTGTCCCAGCCAGGACAGAAACCTGGATCTCCTGCTATCCGGGCCGGTGCATTTTCCACTTTTGCTTCTGGGACAAGTCTGATAAGGGAAGTTAGATTTTTAATTCTGTTCCCTTGCACTAAAAATTTTTAAAATTTATGTAAGATTATATACCA
>KZ807232.1:151385-177216 GCA_000696205.2 Oncopeltus fasciatus
TATATATATATAAAGAGATGAATAAAATACATTTATAAATTGAATCCAACTGCCTCTTTAAGTTAAAAAATTATTAAAATTGAAGATGTTCTGATTTAGTAATAAAGAAATTGTAAAAGCACTGCACTACTCATCACCATAACATAACCTTCCTTGTTGATATGAAGGTTACTCCTTGCAATTGCTACTCTTAACACTGTTGCCAGTTGATTTAAGCATTAATTATTTTACAGGCCTACTTTGGTTTTGTTTAATACCTCTGCTGAATTAGAAACCCTATAAATGTAGTTGAATCCTATGAATTTGATCAATCCTTTTCTTCAAATTGATTGCTGCATTGACAAAGACCATATTACCTAGATAATCGTCTATGTAATGATCATTTGTGATTGCAGATACAGCTTCAGTAAACTCAGCCTTAAACCTCAGTGCATCCCTGTTTCTAATTTCTTGAGTTGAGAAGACGATATTGCCCCGAAAAGTATCACAGTCATCACTTAAATTTCTGGTTCCCTAGATTGATTAGAATGCCACATAAGTCTGATCCTGAGGTCTAACTCTAATTTAGAGAAACATTTTATTAATGTCCCCACCGAAAGCAATCCTACTTTTCCTGAATCTCAATTTCTTATCAATGCATCATTTAGACTGATACCATTTATTTCCCTGATTTGGATTAAAAACAGTAAGATAATAAAAGTATCAGATTTAAGGAAATTATAGAGCCAACTTGTCTTCCCCAACTTTTTTTTACCACTTTTAATGTAGTTACATTGTTTTCTGTATACTTCCTGGCAAAACCCATGTTCATATACATCTTATAATAAAAGCATTAAAGTTATTTTTTGGCAACATGCTTACTGTCAGCAAAATAAATAAACTTTTTGAAGGTAACTATTTTCCACCAATTTTTGATACAGATAGCCATTTTATCTTTACATATCACGGCTTCCCAGTTTTTAGCAGACATTTAATTTCCAGAACCCTGCTAAACCCTGTGAAAAATAACTTTTTACTAGATCATGTAAGTCATATGGATCATTTAATCTGGCAAACATGGATAGGACTATGAATATCGACATTATTATTAGAATTTATTAAGTTTTCATAATTACCCAACCTAGATTTGTTAGTTCTAATGGCAGCCCGTTCCACCATAAATATTTTGCTTGGATCAGAGCCCAATTATCTTGTCCTATTAATTTTTTTTATTTCCAGTCAAAGGAAATCTAGCCTGATAAAAAATCTCATCAGTAGTGACTTTCAGGTCATCTACCAAGCCACCATAGTTTTTGTACCAGATATTAAATATCCCTTAGATCGTCTGGGGGATACCAAAATTTGAAAAGAGACTCACTGTGAATTTAATTCTATTTTGGTTACATCTTTTATCCACTGAATGAAATTGGACCATTAATGCCATTAATTAAATCCTTTGCCAAATTTTTATCAATAAAGTTGAATCCCTCATCGAGTAAGGCATGCTTTGTCCTCGACTGTTGTGGATCCCAGAGAAAGCAATGTTTTAAACAGAACTTTAACGGATCTATCACCTACCATATGTGGCAGTATCACATTGTATCTATGGAGTAATATATTTTGCTGTGATTCAGGACATTTAGAGAAGTAGTGGCCATCATCTATTTAAAATTGGCATGCTACGCTCTCTTTAGCATTAACTTGTTCAGATGTTAAATTAATTCATTTTTTTGGAGTACTCATAGCTTAAGGGGTTGAAACACCTTGCTGTACAATCAGGCTTTAAAATATTTCTTTAAAATATTTCAGGTTCATAGCTGACCCTGGTATACTGTTGCCCTTGTACAGACGAAATTCTGTCTCCCAAACATAACCTAAAGCTTAGTATTAATTTCTCTAACAAGTTGTCAATAAGCTGGGGTTAATAAGGAATTTTGGAGAATATATATATATATATATATATGTATAATGTTTTATTTGGANTATATATATATATATATATATATATATATATATATATATATATATATATATATATATATACATCTTCATTTAATAACTATTATATTTTGAGATAGTCTTTCTTCATATCTGTCTTTTATAAAGCTTTTGTAACCTATGTTTAAAATAATTCCTAATTTGTTTTCAAAGATGAAATTTTTATCTTACATTTGGAAGTATATTTCATTAATTTTTTCAGCCACCCTTAATTCTATAGTCAGGATAAAATATACTTTCTATTTGCCCAGGCTGGTGTTGCTGTGAACCTGGACATCTCCCACACCTCCTCAGCCCCAATGCAAGCTTTTCTCTGCGTTGGCTTGCTTGGCAGGTCACTGCTGCAAGTTACATTCTGGAAGGATATTCTATATCTGACAACTCAGCCATCTCTATGCTCCAAGTCTTTGATTTTAGAAAAGTTCTAGTCACATACTATGTTAAAGTAAGATTTCCTTTCTTAAGCATTTGGATATTTATTGACTTGAAATCCTATTTTTTTCCTACTTTACCTCAATGATAATATGGTTTTCAGAGTATAGTATACTTTGCTGTTGGCTCAGAGAGGTTGGAAACTTGGCTGGAGAGCCCAGTTATACTTGAAGCCCTGCAGCCAACTTTAGATAAGAATTTCATCGAATTGGACCCAGTGTTCACTCCAAACATCGATGAAGACTACGACTTGAGAATCAGGGGTATCAATCGAGATTCATTTGCTGCCACTTACCTTGACTGGATTCAATTCTGCAATGACAAAAGGGAAAAGAAGGTAACCAACTTTCATTAATGTCCTGAGAGTTTCAGGTTTTAGCATTAAATTTACACAATAAAAGATCTTGCAGTACTTTTTATTTTTGGAAAAATAATTTGTAAATCTTTTGATAAGCTCATGATATTGGCGAGTCATTTTCTTAAATGACATAATGCATGTGTTTTGTTATAAATTTTCAGACATTTTGTGTTAGTATTTTCATACAATAACCAATCACCTGATGTTAGGAAAAATATTTTATTTCACTTTTATGATGTATTCCAAAATTTAGTAATTATTTCACTTTTAAATAATTAACAGTATCATCAAAATATATTTTTATACTCTTTTCGCAGTTGTCAGTCATAGGTAAAACAGCTTGTCTTTTTCATATTTTCTTTTTATTTTTATTAATTAATTTATTTTTTGCTTAGCCAATTGTTGGAACTAGCCAAAGACTCTTTCTCTGCTAAGGAGTGAAATTACCTGATGATAACCTACCTGTATGGAGAAAAGCAGAGGTAACTCCTGATGACGTAGACTAGAGCCTAACAACCTGGCCTCCCTGGTTATAGGAGGAAGTCAGGAATCTTTAGGAAGGTAACCCCTCTTCTGAATTGGGAGAAGAGAGCTGATAACCTGCTCCCCTTAAATTAACCTATCACAAAACCTGGCTTTGAATTTTATCTATCTCAAAGGAAGGAAAAAGCTTCCCCAACAGTAAACATTTTGACTTAGTCCACTGGAATATCTAATCACTATATCAACTAAGTGCACTTATAATGCGTCTGAATCTAATAGGCTGTTACAAGCTAGACTTGCTGGCATTCAGTAGATCCATTGGACAAGACACCCTGTCTTGGAAAAGTAAAAGCACACAATTAACTTCTGCCATGAAGTTCAGCATAAAGCTTCCTCCTCTGAATTTCTGTTTCAGCAGTTCAGTGCTGACTTTGTGGTACGACAAAAATGTAGACATTTGTCATAAGATAGAAGCCATTAAGCCTATTTAGGATCCATGAAAATTTCTTGAACTATTGCATTATCTGTGCACATACTTCCATAGAAGCCTCTGTCTTTTAGTAGAGGACAGGTTTTATAAACATCTCAAGAGGACTCATGATCCATGTACAAAATATAAAATTAATTTCATAGCTGAGACAGCCTTCATTAATATTCATATTTATATGAATGGTCAGCATCTTATCTTTGCTGTTTCAAAAGGAATGGCCATTGGAGAATTCGTAAGGAAACTAAAGGAAAGCAGTCAATCAAATTGACTGCAACCAAGTAGAAATTTGGCCACAAATAAGCCTTCCAGACACAAAAACCTACAGTACATTACATTTACCTAAGTGTTACATGACTGTCAACCAAAATCAAAATCAAAAATAAAATTTGACTGACATCTTTGGTCAAACAGATTGGAAATTAATACTTACATGCAAAGAGTATATAACAAGAGCTGGATAATTTATTAACTATTTGAAAGAAAATAACTATAGGCAAGGAAATATAAAGTATGTCATCTCCAATAGGCAAACAAAGACAAAACTTTTAATGAGCTTGAAAACATCTAAATAAAATTAGATAAGTTTCACAATCAAAACAATCTTAAAATCCATACGTAATGCAAAGAAACTGAAATCCTATCTTGTATCTTCTTCTCCATTTTAGTTAATCTCCCAACAAGATGTGGTAAGGCATTGTCTCAGCAAGCAGATAAGAAGATGAAATTGAATTTTCATTTTATGATATTTCTGTATACATATTTGTTTAAAGGTTTACTAAATTCTTTTTTGTATATAATATGTCTTTATTGAGATTCAAATTTATTTTATTTAACTCATGCCATATATTTTTATCATATTACTAAATATAAAATGAAGTTTATTTTTGTTACTTTAACTTTTTTTTATTATTTATAGTATTATATGCAATGACCTTTATTTTATAAAATAATATTAAAATATTGGTGATTGTATGTCATGTAGGTTTTGAAGATGTATATGCCTTCCAACTTAAGCAGCTAAGCTGAAGTTGGAATTAAAGCTTATAAGATACTTTAATTATATAATTTTGTAATTGGTGACATTTACTCAGGAAGCTGAAAAGGAGACAAATCCTACAAGGTTATGACCTACAAATAAACAAGATCTATGTAGGAATATTAGAAGAAAAGATGCTTAGAGATGTGCCTATAATGAAGAGACATTGGGAATGCAAGGAATTGGAAAAGACAGAAGCATATTGGGGATGAGTTATTTCTTCAGTTGGGTAAACTGAGCTAGGAAACTTGTCCTCAGGAATCTGCAAAAATGATGAGAAGAACCTGATTTCATTTTAGAGTTTTGACCCAATTTAGAAATCACCTTAGCTAGCTTCTCAATAAAGAACAAAGCCTAGACAAAAATCCAGTGGATGTAGCTCTCTGCAGCAAAGAAAAGGGAACATTAGATTTAATGTTCCTATCATGGAAGAGATCCAGGATCCAATCAATTGTCTGAAATTCTACAGAGTTGCAGGTCCTGATCAATTACCAGAAGAGCTTATCAAGAGTGGAGACAATGCTGAAGGAAATAAAAAACCTCTTCGTAACAATCAGGAACAATTGTTCACTGTCAACTCCATAGATGAAATCTCACATATCCCTTTTCTTCAATAAGGGTATCCACCAGGTCTAGTCTTAACTAATGACAATGTAAGGTGTGAGCTACATCCTGAAAATTGGAGAAGAGATCATCTGTGAAGGGACTGAAACTGGGAGACATGCTGCCCTGCCCTCTGTTTAATATTGCCTTTGAGAAGGCCATTAGAGATGACTCAATCATGAACTTTTGATCTAGGTGGCAACACGTCCACTCTCGCCTTCATGATAGCCCTGGTTTAGAATGTCAGCCGAAATACACTTTTTTTTTTTTTTTTTTTTTATCGAACTTAAACAAACCCCAACAAAAATTCTCTACTAATTTATTTTTATATGTTTTCTAGCATTTATTTCTCCAGATGTTAAAGGGTTTAATATATTCTAATGTATCATTTTTACTGAAACTCAGGCATATGTGCTGAACTTGCTGCTTAAAAGTTATCACGAAAAGCTAAGGCATTTGCAGGAAAAAATTGGGGTAGGAGGTCGCAGTGAAGCTCTGTTTATCAATCCGAAACAAAGCAAAGTAGGGGATGTGAATTCAATTTTTTTTAAATTAAAAAAAAAAAAGAGTAATTTAAACCAAAAAACTATTTATTTAATTTTTTTTATATTCAGGAACATTTTGTAGAGTCTCTTTGACTTTAATTAACATTTCCTTTCATGGTTACTGTGTGCCATTTATTTTAAATTTCAAATTTCTTCAATTTAACCAAATGTCTGTGTGTCCTAAAGCAAATTCAATTCATTTTCCCTAATTTTTTATCGTGCCTATGATTTTACTCCCCTCAAAGTTTTTTTTATTTCTAGGGTTCAAATTCAGTACAAACTACTATATAAATCCTAAAAATAATAAGTAGGGAGGGGGGGTTGAAGTTCCCTCCCCTCCCTACTAATAGGCCCTGGTTATAGGTCAAAAATTGGTTGCTGTAGAGACACTTAATGATCTCAATGTTAATTTTTTGATAATTAAGTGGTTCCCTAGTCCTATCCTAAAATTTCAGAGATCAGCATGTTACACGAATGAGCTCTGGGAATATTCCTAGGAAACTTCTGTTTGAGCCTCTGCATGAAAGCAGAAGAAGAGTGAGGCATACCAGGTATGCAAGTTTAAAATGTCGTTTTAATTCCAATAGAATGCGCTCTTAGCCTATTGAAGGATTTGCTTATCTCTAAACGCTATTTTGTTTGTTAGTAATTTGTTTACAAAAGTCAGTTGTTTTTAAGTCGTTTACGTGGACGTATCATACCTTTCTTTGGTGTTAAAAATGTCTAATTTTAAGCCAAATAAAGAGCATTTGCGGCATGTCATGATTTTCTTATTTAATCAAAAGAAAAAGGCATCTGAATGTCATCGAATTTTTGTTGAGACTTATGGCGATCTTGCTCCAACCGTCAAGACATGTGAACGTTGGTTTCAACGTTTCAAACGTGGTGATTTTGATGTTACTGATCAAAAACGAGAAAATCGACCAAATCGACTACGAGCTTCTCAAGCCCGGCAAAACAGTCAATACCGAGCGCTACCGACAACAAATGATCAATTTGAGTCACGCATTGATCGAAAAACGCCCAGAATGGGCTCACAGGCACGCCAAAGTCATTCTTCAGCATGATAACGCTCCTGCACATTCAGCCAGATTGACTAAGGAAACGATTTCTTCGCTTGGTTGGGAACTCCTACCCCACCCGCCGTATTCACCTGACCTGGCGCCTTCTGATTATCACCTCTTCTCATCGATGGGACACTCATTGGCGGAGCAACACTTCAACAATTTCGAAAACGTACGAAAATGGCTCGATGAATGGATTTCAAATAAAGATAAAGCATTCTTTTGGAATGGTATCCATATATTGCCCGAGAGATGGACAAAATGTGTAGAAAGCGAGGGCCAGTACTTTGAATAAAATATATTATACTTTTTTTTAAATTACTGTGTATATATTTTAAGAAATAAACGACATTTTAAACTTGCATACCTGTTAAGCTGTGATGGGAGGCTGGTTTGGTAACCAATGCAAGAAATGTCTAGGGTGTTAATAACTTTATAACATGAGATCTGACAAATGGCAGAAGCTGTTGTAGGAAGCCAGGATCCAACAACAGAATGTTGTGCTGTGCTTATTGGTTGAAGGTAGTTTGATGTTTCGAAGAAAAAAATTATTTCCTACCTAAGGCCCGCCCACCCTGCAACTACATCATACAATAATAGAAGGAAATAAAAATTCAACTTTAGTACAAATTATCAGCCATACAAGTAGGTGCAAAAATTTTAAAACAAAATATTTTTTTTAAAATTAGTAATCAGCATAAATAAATAAAAAAAATTAAGATTAGAAAAATTTTAATCTACTTTATGCTCAGAGTCTGGCAGGCATTATGTAGTGGACACAAATCTTCTTATCAGACAGTTGAGATAAGCTCCTTCACCAATAGTGGTGCTGTTCCCTCCATCTTCATCTCTTCTTTATCGAGGACATATTCTGAAATAAATTTTGATTATATCTTCTGCATCTATTTGCCAATTCATATATTATGAAACATTGGAAGTGGTTTTTTTTTACCTTCTATTGTTGTATGTTGTAGGCTGGCCCTGAGGAAGGAAATAAATTTTCCATTACCCTCAAAAAAGTTAGTTAAAATTCTATGTTTTACCTATGACTGACAATTGCAGAAGAAGGGATTATATTGTGATATGATACAAGAAACATTGATAAAGAATTGAGCTAAACCCATATACTTTTATTGTTAAGTAATTATGATTTATTTACTTTTTATAGAAGCTAGCAGATGTTGGTAAGGATTCTACACTGGTATCATTATGTTTTGCTCTGAGTATCCTGGGAAGACGTACTCTAGGTGCAGCATCTCATAACACTATATCTAGGTATGTTTTACTTATTCTTCAGATTTACTGCAGGAAAATCAAGCTTTTTACCAACATACTAGTATTTTAGCATGGCTTATGGCATTTTTTTGAAAATATACACCTATCCTATATAAGAAAAGCCAAAAATATAGTCTTTTCAATTTTGTATGTGTGTTTATGGTATTTGTGTGGTTGGTGGGTTCGATAAGTTATTTTTATTTTTATTTTTATTTGAGTGTTAGCCTTCCATTCAACCACTTAGGGTCATGGAGGAAGGGGCTATCTANTTATTAAACTTTTATTTATTTATTACATTCTGTTAAATTAAAACATTTTGAAATTTGATCACCACATTGAATTAGAAAAAAAAATGACATTCAATATCAATCACATGAGGAGAGAAGGTGGCCAATGACACCACTCTCAATAATAAGTTATTAAGTTTTGTGTTATCAAATCAGGCAAGGTGGAGAGGGACCATTAACAATGAATTTTAGTGACTATTTACTTTTATTCTCTTGTTATTAGTTTCAGGTAAAATATTTACAGAACGTATTATGAGTTTAATGTAATATTCTGTGCTTTACTATCATAATTTTTTTTGTAAGGATTTTGAGCTATTCACATTGATATTATGGTGCAACATATGAATTGAATGAAATGTATATAAATTTTCTATAATCTTACTATTTACTTATAGCAATTTAGATTTAATTCATTTTTTTGGAGTGAATAAGGGTTCTTTTTTTGGTGCCATTGTAAATTACAAATGCACTGTTAGAATGATTTTTTTTTTTTTTTTCAGATTTTTTCAGTAAGTAGCAAAGCGAGTATGAAATGCGTTCTTTTAGTATAAAATTTAGAAGTAACAATGAATAATAAAGTACAGTGTATAAGTGTTATTAATCAAATATATAAGACCTGCTGATATATATCAAACTGAGTATACCTCCTAAGATTTAAATCATCTATTGTCTTGTGAAGCCTCTGTACTTCTTAGGAAAGTTTCTTTTTTAGAAATTTAATTTTCCTAATGTTCCATAATTGTTTTAAAGTCGGTTCAACAGAGCATTGTATTTATTTATTTTAAGGTTATTTAAAGCTGTAAAATTTTCATTTATTAGTTGATGATCAGTAAAAATATTCTGAAACCAAACAGTACTTTTTTTTACCTCAAATAATAAAAAAAAAAAAAAACTCATTCCTTCGAGCTCGCACTAATTCGGGTAATCATCTCTTTTTTACAGTGTAGAATTCTTCCTTTATGGTCTTCATGCACTGTTTAAAGGGGATTTCAGGATAACATCTCCTAGGGATGAGTGGATATTTTCAGATATGGAATTATTAAAAAGTGTGGTAGCTCCAGCAGTGCGCATGTCTCTTAAACTTCATCAGGTATTTTTTATTTATTTATTGTTTTTCTCTTCTGCTCTATTTGATTTTGATATATGGCATCAGGTATACCCCCTCCTTCTTTTTGATGTTCTTAAATTTGTAACATGAGATAATGAAGCTACCTTAATTAAAACTTTTTTCTTTCCTGTGCATCGACTGCTGAGATCATTGAGAAATAAGTTTTTTTTTTTTTGTTTTTGTTTTTTTAATTAATCACTGAATGTAACAAGTTCTCTTTAAAGATAAATTTCCCCAAAAATTAATGATTTTAAAATATAACTTAACCTCTCTAATTTTATTAAATAACAATAATATTTATTAGGCAAAAACATCTAATTTTAAATATTAAATTGACTTATTAGATATGAATTCATGAGTTTAACTTTTCTGCAACTTTTATTTTATTTTTTATGAAATCCCTTTGTCTTCTATATAGTATGCTGGATAAAGTAAGCGTTTTATATTTACTTGTGAGTACTGATTAATAGATAAAAGAATTCTGTTGGCAGGACCATTTCATGTCTCCTGATGAGTATGATGATCCAAGCACCCTCCATGCTGCTATCACAGAACATCGTGAAAAACTAGTGATCTCACATGAAGGGGACCCTGTCTGGCGAGCTGCAGTCCTTGCTGGCACTCCCTCTCTTCTCGCTCTGAGGTAATCATTTCCCATTTCCCATCCTGATCCTTTTACGCCCTCTTTGTTTCTTTTTTCTACAATATTTGAAGTAAATTTTAAGCCCAATGAAGAAAAAAAGGGATATTTTCTCACTTTGTAGGCCAAGGGGGGTGTTAATAGCAGGGTTTGTGGGAAAGATGCTGGAATAACTAAGAGTTTGAGTAGAAGACACGACTATAACCATTCTAAGATTGAATATATCATTTGTTAAATAATATTAATATATAATGCTTTTTTTTTTTAGTTGTCCTAATAGAGAATTATAAAGATTTCCAAAAAAAAATTGAATAATTTTAACTTACAATAAAATTGAAAAATAAATAAAATAATGAGACAAAATTAAATGAACATTCAAAAAGAAAAAAAAATATTATAATTACAAATTTTGAGAAACAAATTATTATAAAATAGAATTTTTGGTGTTCGATACTCTCCTTAACCAAGTTGTAGAAAATAACTCACTTCATAATACGCTTAAGCTGAATAATTGTATAAATCCATATTATTTACAGATAAAAAATTAATTCTTATAATATATGCAAATTAGAAGTAGAATAGATTTACATCTAATGATGTTATTACTTTGGTAATCGCCATTGGATTTAAAGCCACATAAATAAGTATTCAGAAATGTATACTGCATGATATGTCCAAAATTTAGAGTTCAGATGTTCACTTTAATAATAATGAAGATCCCCATGAGGATTTACCACTACATAAAACTTATATTCTCAAACAAACAACAAAACCAAACTTATTTTAATCAAATTGCTTTAATTAATAATCTATTATCTAAAATTTCAGCACCACAAAAGTTGGGAAGTACTGTTATCAGTTCAAAAGTAATTATTCTATTTACTCCATTAAATTGAATTATAATTGCTAGTAAGTTAACTGATGTAATTCAAGCCATTTGTGATACTAAGTTTTACTTATTTTTTATATAACATAAATAAATCCACTTCTTAGCTTCATAGCTTTTTCTGATCCATCTCCAGACTTCATCTTCTTTGCCTGGTTGTTAAATAATTAATTATTTGTTCTTATTCATTCATTTATCATTTAACTGTAAAATATATATTTGAAGTCCCACTTTCTTTGGCTACTACTACTATTTGAATCTACTCATTAGTTTTACTCTCATTTCATCTCAATGTAAGTCTCAATGTATTTTGTTTAATGAAAATTCAAGAGCCTGTGGCTATTAATATTTTTTGTGAGCGAGGTAACATTCACTTATTGAATGAGATCTTTATTTTTTTCTACTTGTCAGCTCTTTAAACTCCTAAGTCAGTTGATGGTTTGCTTCCGGATGGTCTATTTGTTACAAGCATTGAAATTTAGCCTTTGAAGATTCATTAATTATAATTCATTATTTAAGATTTATAAGTTGTTTATGATCTTTCATATAGACATGTGACAGACGATGGGGCAGATGAATATAAAATCATCATGCTGAACAAGAGACTTCTAAGCTTCAGAGTGATCAAACTGAACCGTGAGTGTGTTCGAGGTCTATGGGCAGGCCAACAACAGGAGCTAGTTTACCTCCGCAACACCAATCCAGAGCGAGGCTCCATACAGAATGCCAAACAGGTCTCTTCTTCCACTTTCAAAAGTGTTTCAATTTCACTAATATTTAAAGAAAAATGATTTTGTGCTATATGATATTTTGAATAACTTATTTGGGGTTTTCCCCCCTTCGACATGTGAAAGTAGTAAAAATATGACTTATTATCTAGAGAAAAATGGTAGTTGGTAACTGATATAAGTTCTTATTTCATTAAAATAGTAATCATAGCTAGCAGTTTGTTTAACTACCTTTGTCCAAACTATATTTTATCCTAAAAGCATCTGTTATCATAATTACATAAAAAATTGTTCTTTTAAAAAACCCAATTAATGTATTTTACTTATGGTTTTACTTAACTTAAATATTGATTTTAGTTGTGGTATTTAATCCCACTTTAAATTTTTTACAAAAAATGCAAGGGAGTTAGAATAAAAAAATCTTACTCAGCCGGGACACTCACCCGGGTCTCCTGCTTTCCGGGTTATGTTGATCATTACACCACCGAGGATAGCCAGATAATCTCTTCTACTCCCCACACTTTACTCCGAGTCTAAACCCCCAAGTAAGATGAATATATCGTCTTATTCTCGAAGGAGCTAACAATGTCGGCTATTTGTTAGATAATTGTGGGGAGTAGAAGAGATTATCTAGTTAATCAATATGCCTCGATGATGAAATGATCAGCATAACTGCCTGGAAAGCAGGATACCTGGGTTCGGTCGGGTCCTGGCTGATGTAGTGAGATTTTTTTTATTCCCTCTGTTATTTAACTCCCTTGCATTTCTTGTAAAAGGTTTTACTTAACATTTTTGGTGAATTTAGCTTCTCAAGAGGATAGCTCCTGCTTTATTTATTACAAGAAGGATACTGGTTTTTCTAACCATGTTCTTCATAATGCTTCTACCAAAGCATAAACCAAAATCCATCTATTAAAAAATTTATTTGCCCTTAGTAATAAATATAAGCTGTTGATAGACAATCATTCATCTAATGATGTCGTGTTGCAGGCTTTGAGGAATATTATCAATTCGTCTTGTGACCAGCCTATAGGTTACCCGATATTTGTTTCACCATTGACCACATCATATTCAGACACCAATGCTCAACTCCGCAGTATTCTCCCTGGACCTATTACTACAACATCCATCAAGAAGGCAGTTATCCGGCTGTGGACAAGGTCTGGTTTTCACTATTTGCTTTTGTATAAGTTAGTAGTTTGTATTTTGTTTCATTCAATCACAACTGTAACCATATTAAATTTTTCTTCCATCAATGAATTCCCTTCTTGCTTAATATAATAAAAATATTCATAAATTGTACAACCTACTGTGGCACTCTATATCCACTTCCACCATATTTTCTTCAATTTACAAATCAATTACTGTCCCCTATTATTTGTTCTTTATCTTTCTTTCCAACCCTATCAGAAATAATTTCTTGAATTCATTTAGTTCCTTTTAACTTATTTTATCGCCCTTAAAGAGTCTACAATGATCTTAATTACTATCATTAAAATGGTAAAAAGGTCTAAATTAAAGCACTTAGTTCTTATAAGTACAACTTTATTATATGCAACCATTTTTTTGTCTTTCTCTGTTATCCCATCCAATAAAATTACGAAATTATTTATTTTATCATTTTTCTCCTCTATACTTACTATAGTATTTCGGTAATTAATTTTTTTATCTGACTTTAGAACGATATTTGAGCTAAAATGCTACCACTGATTCATGAAATTTTTAATTGCAGTTTGTCTTCTGACTCAACAAAAAAAAAACAATAAGTTTAATTTGAATGTTAATGAGCACTAGTTGTACCTAATTAGTTATTGGGATCCTGTAGGAAGATTTTATTGTGAAATAACTATTTTTTCATAATAACTCTTGTTATTATTTTAGTTAGTATTTCTAACAGTTATTTTTATTTAAAAAATTCAGTTTTTTCAAATGAGGGACACTTAAAAAGGGATTTACAAACACTTTTTAGTATACTCTAGTTCTAATGTAAGTAGCAATTATATTTTTTTATGCTGTATTCTGTGCCTTAATTTAGGTTACCATAACTTACAATATGTTCTTGTACAGGGTACGTAAGCGGTGTGTGGAGGGCTGTTCTAGTGGTGGTTCCATGCACCAGGATGACAGCTGGTTTGGAAACGAGGGTGTCTACGCTATGACAACCTTCTCCAGCCGTCAGTCAGGAGGTAGTTTACTTTTAATAATTTATTAAAGACTGATTTATCATAGATGAAAGAAACATCTTGGGTATGAATCAGTAATTAACAATTGAAAATTGGTAAACAATAAGGAAAGAAAATCCTTTTTGAGCCTGCCTGTTGTATTACAAATCTTTTTCTTATAAATTAGAATAATTTTATGTCTAATTCATTAATTTATTCCTTTATATTCTTATGTCTGTGAAGAAACCTTCATTATGAATATAACCATCATTTACATTGCTATAGGAATCTAGAATAATGTAATATATACAAGTCAATAAATAAATATTTAGATGCCTACAATAATTAAAGTTTTGACTTATAGGGACACTTGGATATGAGCAAGTTGTAGAGATGGCCACCAATAACTTGCATGTTTTTTATAAAAAAAATATTAATAATTCTTAGTTATTGAAAATATCAACTTAATTTCCATAAAATTTATTTAATACCTTATTAAAAAAATTGCCATAAAATCATTTAAAAATAATAATATGGTCTTCATTATATTATATTTTATGTGTATAAAGGCTTAACCTTATCTGATACCAAGTATTAAATAAAAGTTTTAAATGAGGATGTAAAACAGTCATTGACACATTTTTGGCTGTCAAAATCTTGGGAAAAATCAGATCAATCTCAAAAGCAATAGGCATTTAGTCTTTCATTGAAAAAAAAAAAAAAAAATATTATAATGTAATCAAGCTATAGGTTATTAAGAAAGGTTTCAGACCCTCTAAAGTGACTTCTATATACAAATGACTTACAAAAAGCATTTTTTTAAGCACTTTTAACTATATACATACATACTTCTTCAGGGTTTGACCATGTAGTAAAATTACTTTTTGCCTAATTTTTTCACATCATGTGATATGAATGAATTCTACTCTCAGCTTGAAGGAGTCATCAAATGATTTGCGAAAGCTTGGCAAAAAGTAATTTTACTACAGGGTCAAGTCCTGTAGAGGTATTAATAAACATTCCTGGAGACTGTGGAAGCCTATGAGAACATTTTTAATTATGTTCAACAGTCTTCTCAATTATCTATTTTTCACTATATTACCATTCATATATAATAGGAACACCTTAGTTTTAAATACAGGAGTGATTCTATTTTTAAATTTAAAATGTAAAATTGAATAAATAAACTTTGACCGATAACATTATGACTTATCTAGTTTGTATCAAGAATGATGCGGGAAAAATACCTGTCCATGATACTTTTTTATTTATTATCAATATTTTTTTGTTGGTTTATAATTTTAACCTTGTTGCAGAATGTACTATTAATATCTTCATGCCATCAAACTTTTTAACTTTATTTTTTAAGCAATCAAATTAATTATTTGTATTCAAAATTTATTTAAAGGCAATTTTATTTAAAAAATTTTGTTATTTTATACATTTTATTTGTAAAAGCTCATCATGTTTTAATGAAGGAAATTGGGATTTACCATTATGTTGGAAGAAAGTTTATTTTAACAGAGAATATTTTGATGAATATATTTATTTATTGATAATTATTTGTTTATTTTTAATTACCCTAATAAATACGACAGCATTTTTTAAATGGCCTGGTATTTTATAAACCTTCAATATCTCTTAAAATGTAGTATTTTAATTCTGAAAGTATAACACCTGTTTTTCATTTCTACCTACCTTCACTTCCAGTGAATGCTTTCTAGGTTTTCATGCATAGAGTCATGTTTTTTTTACCATTTGCAGGTGTGAGTGGGTCACTGGAACGAGGAGGAGCTCGAGCCAGCATGGCTTCATCTGGAAAGCCATCATTAGGTTCCTTTGCTGGACTGCTCTCTCCTCAGTCTACTGCTCAAGGCACCGAGCCTCCACCACTCCATAGGGTCAGAGTAAGTACAAATTTATCTTTATTCTGAAGCCTCTTTTTATTCGAATCAATTTTTAAAATAAAGATTAATTGGGGATGAATAATCACGGCCTCCTTAACTCTTATTAATTTACACTTGGCTTTTATTTGAAGGCACAGCTTGTTGTTCATATAATTGACAAGAAGTATAAGGAGGAAAAAAAAATTTCCTTTTAATAATAAGTTCGGTATTTTAGCTTCTTTCTGTAAACCAATAGATTAAAAAGGAGGTATAATGGGTAGATAAAGTTGAAAATCATAAATATCTATAAAAACTAATATAAAAAAAATTAGTTATGATTATTTCATCATTATATTTTTTAAGCAATAATATGTTGAACGGGCTGTAATGATTTGACATTGATTGTCATTTCAAAATTATGTAAGGGATCAAAATTAATAAGACATATATGTAACCTTACAAAGGCAATATATTTATTCCTTTTAATTTTATATTTATTTCAAGATTTATAAAATTATAAAAGTTATATAAACACATAATGCCTTTTTAAAAAGAGCCATAAGTTACAATGCTTAATTTTTATTTTATTTATGTTTTTGTTTAAATCATCTGGTTATTAAGCTAGGTGGCCCTCTCACCCTCATGTATGTGAATAAAGAAGTTGATTTTCGATCTTTTCATTCAATGAAAAAAAAATTTATTTAAAATATTTGATGATTATTCAAGTCTTGGGCTCTCCTTGCTAAAAAAAAAATTTATTCTACAAAAGTTGTGGGTAGAGTGCACAAACTGCAATAATATTTATTGCTACTTAATATAATGGTAATGGCTTAAATAACATATATTTATATTTTTTATGCAAGTAGAGAACTCTTTTAACAACCCTACCTCTTCTATTTGCATTCTAATGGTATTTCCTCATGGAAGCATTAGCTAAATATAGAACTCTCAAATTAGTTATGAATACATTGCTCATGCAGTAAAATATTTGCACATTAAATTTTTCCTTTTTATTTATTTAAGAATATAATTTAACGAATTAATGATTAGAATTCTAAAATACCATCATCTACATTTAGAGTTCTTTGGGTGGTAGCCATTATCGATTCTTCAGCATCATACACATACATATGGATATCATTATTATATTTTTAACATATTAGTTGGCATTTCACTTTCCCTCTTCATTCGATTTTTTTATAAACTATAAAACATTTTGTTTACAGTCTCACAGAAATTTTCAGTATAATTTTAATATTATTCATTACTAATAGTTATAATTTTGATAGAATAGCAGTCTCAAGCGAAGCATGTCATTGTATTTTTAAGTAAAATATTCAATTGTAAAATTAATATAATTCTTTATTTTAATTGTTTCATGAATTAATTTACAGATAGTAGATCCCAACCAAGTGTATGACTGCATAAACCTTGGCCGAAGAATAGATGTGGTTTGGCCAGATGAGAGAATGCGGGGAGAAGGTGGAAGATCAAGTTGGGGTGACTGGGTTCCTCTTCCAGGAATGGAAGGCCAGGTACTATTCCCCTTTCTTATATTTGATCCTTTTCTAAGTAATACCTATCCAGAATCCTGCCTCATAATTATATGGAAATTCCATTGCTAGCATGAAAAATAAAAATTAAACTTGATATTTATTATAAAGAAACTTTGTTTTGATGGTTTTTTCTTATCCAAAAGTATCAGTCTGATAACTAAAAATATTAATTGTAGCTTCGTGAAAATTTTCTGAAATTAAGCTATAATAAATAATAACAAATTATGTATAATAATGAAATGTTTTATTTTGCTTCAAATAGTTGAATGGTTGTATGCCATTTTGTTTGAGTTTTCTATATATAATGTCTTATGCTTTAGCCGACCATCCTAAAAGCTGAAAATATGTGTCATAAGTTTAAAAAGCTAACTGATACATATTATGAACTAATAGATCACACTAGTTAATATATTTTTTGAGGTATCTTTAGACTGTGACTTTTTGCATACATTCAAATAATTTTTTATTCTGCATTTGGTTTGTCTAGATTATTGCAGATTTTCATGTTTACCTTGGAGCAAAATTTCAAAACAGAGAATTATAGCACATAAATCTGCATAATTATTTAAATATCTTTTTAAATTAAGCATTAAGAAATAAAGTAAACTTGGGCATCAGAAATTTGAAAAGAACTATTATGCTGTAATGAAAGCTATGTAGAAAGATTGATCAGGGATTGGGCCTTAGGATTTGAATAAATAAAAACTGATTTGTAAACAAAAAAAGTTTTTATTATTGCCAATGATTCGACCTAAATTTCAGGCTTTTTTCAGGGCTGAATAACATCCCTGAGAGTCTTTAACATTAGGGTAACTAAATCATGACTGAGGGCTATCTCCAAATTAACATTATTGGTATTTTGAAAATTTAGTTGTATTTCATATTTGCTCATACTTATTAGTTGTGAATGAACATACTATGACTACTGACTATGATTGGGCTGTTCTAGGTGGTGCATAAGTGGGTACCTTGCCATCGTGACATCACCAGGCGCTCTCACGTTGACCGTACCATCCTTCTCGTCAAGATTGATGACCGCTATGTTCCCATTGCAGAGTCAGGTGTCATTGATCTTGGTCCTGATTTATAGCATTTCCTGTAAATATTCCCACTGCCTAAAGTGTGTCTGTCTTTTCATGTATATTGTATACAAAGAATTGTTTGTTGTATGAATTGATTTGTATTAAATTTGTAAACTTCTTTATACATATTAGATTTGTAATAAGTGTAAAATTACTTATAGCAATTTATACTGTTTGGGGAAAATCTATATAGAATGGCTTTATGTTCAAAGGTCTCTTGCCCTATTTCCCAGACTTGATGTGATGTTAGGTAGGTAAACTTAATGAGTTAACTGAATTGAACAGTTGATTAATTATCGTTTTTGTAAATATTTTTTACAATTTTAATTATTCAATAGCTATCATTCATTTTCCTAATTTTTCGAGTTTAACTCTGTCTAAAATTATAATATTATTTAATTTCATATGATCTGTAATATAAATCGGTCTACCAAATGGATAATAATTAGTGCAGGGCACTTGCTTAAGACTGATTTGAATCTTTTCAACAGTCCTTGTTGTTAGATGTGAAGAATTGTTCACTCCCTGAAGAAGATTATTAATATTTATTCCCTGAAGCTCAGGAAGGAAATTTTTGTCATTTTTTTTTCATCAAGTTTTTAATGCTCGTGTTTGAAAGTATTTGTTTAAATTTCTGTAATAATTTAAATAAGTTACATACATTATCTATCGAAGTAGATGTGTGGATCAGCAAATTGTACATAGAAAGAACAAAATCAATTCTTCTTATTGAAAGTCTCATTCTCCTTGGGCAGATGAGCAGTTTTACTCACACTCTCTTCAGTGTGAGTAACTTAACTTCACCTACCTTTATCATTTCAGAGTCAAATAATCTAATAAAAATAAATCTGTCCACTATAGACCGTCCACACAATCTCTAGGAAACAACTCATTTATCTTTAATATCATTTGTTTTATATATTTTTAGGCTATGTTTGTCCTAGGTCATAGTAGTGTTTAGTTTTGTATTAGTCCTCCATAACTGACAAACTTATATTGCCTTCAGATGTACTAGGGTTTATAAGAGTAAAATATTTTATTGTCTATCTTATCATAACCAAAATTCTCTTAAACATTTATTTTTTCTTATGGTTCATAGCATTATTGATTGTACATGTATTAAATAATGATAGCTGGGGCTTTGATTTCAGTTTTTATACGAATGATATATGATTCTGGCTTGTTTTTCAAATGGTCTCTCTGTTAGCCAAGCTACCTTTGTCTTGGCCATTTTGTAATATTTTATGCACTATCTACATGCATTACCTTTAGTTCAACTGGAGAGAAATATTTGAGATTTTTCATTTCAAAGCAATAATATATAAAATCATAAATTTTTGTAACATTTATTTTTGAAACTTTTCACTTTCTAATTAAATTGTGCTTCATTTTGCTTAATGATGGCAACTGATAATTAAATAATGGTTTTGGAAAAAAAACCTACAAAATAATTGCAGCAAATTTTTAGATAAGTAGATATTTTTAGAATTTAAAAATAAAATAGTTAAGTTGTTTAAAAGTCGATCGACATTCTTGTAAAATTCCCCACAATTATTCCTGGTTTTAGCAGTTAAATGGGTTTTATATTTATGTTGATATTCATAAAATATTTGATTAATTATTCTAGCAGTTCTAAAGTAAAAGCCAAAAGCCATGGCATCTTTAAGGAGGTAATTTTAGTAATAGTATTCCTACCTTCGTAGATAAATCTACCCCTTATTGGTATTATAAGTCTTTCCTTGTAAGTAATTGAGAATTAGTTTATTATTTGTTTTACATTGTTTATATTATTATTTATGCTGAAATTTCAGAAGGTATACAATTGTTCTGTTTTTTTGCTGAAAGATTTATGTATGTTCTATTTGGTGATCAGTACTTTTCAGTAAACACCAATGAACCCTTATAAATCTTTCTCTCACTCTGTCATTTTAACTATATTAATTTTTCCCTAAACTATAGACAATTTAAACTTCATTAGTTGATTAAACTGTATAAACCAAATTGGTAAATACTTCTATAGCTGTCATTCTTAGGTTGTAGGCAATATTGATTCTATTTTAGAATTCTTGATGCATGTTGAGGAGTACTAGACACATCACAGCCTTAAGGTTGCAGGCTAAGTAATATGCAATAAATGCAAAGGAATAGAATAAAAATCTTACTACCTCAGCCAGGACTCGAACCCGGATCTCCTGCTTTCCGAGCAAGCATGCTATCCTTTACACCACCCAGCCTAGCCAGATTCATTCTACTCCCCGCACTCTACTAGGAGTCTAAACTCCTGAGTAAGACGAATATATCGTCTTATGCTTCAAGAAGATTTTTTTTTTTTTTTTTTTTGCTGGGTTCAAGTCCTAGCTGAGTTAGTAAGATTTTTTTATTCTATTCCCTTACATTTATTGTAAAAATGAATGTGGGATAAAAAAAACCACAATACAGTATTGTATTGCCGTTGAATTCATCTGTGTTTCTCTCATCTGCTATAGAATTTATAAAGGAAAGTTTGCAATTAGTGTTTATAAACCCTCTTGCTTAAAACCTTATTCTCTTACAGGACTTGATAATTAGCATTATTATTCATTCACAAATCATGTCTCAAAAGTGTATTCTGTGGCCTTACATTTAATTTTTTAGTTCTCAACTATAAAAGGCATCATATTTCCCATGTTAAATTTTTATTGTCAAGAAATAAGCCTAAACTAAACATTTTATCCCATGAGGCATGCAGTTGATGCCTACTTTAGTTGTAAAATGTATATTTTGAGTTAATTGAATGGTATTGAGGCATTGGATATTTATGTTACTCCTCTTCCCTTTCTGACTTCTCCTTTCTAACCCTCATCCTTTTTATTATGATAAAGCAAGTCCATCTTCTTCGGGTTAGTTCTAGTTAAGAGAAATTTGCTAAAACAAGGTCCATTGTCCTGTACTATTTCCTAGTTTGCTTAGTTTGAAATCAAATGAAAAAATTAACTGATTTTGATCTTATTATGTTTTTACCATTCCAAACATCTTCCCCAGCAAATATGTTTATTGACAGGAAAATTAAATGTATTTTTATGTATGAAGTTAATATAAATGACGATTTTTTACTCCCTTTTCATGCCATTTAATTATTTTTTCCCAGACAGTGAGTAGTAAGATGAATTACATAATGAGGCTGCTCCCTATGCTCACAGTTTCTGACTGATTAAGTTATAGGTTGTGAGTGCATATTGTTAGGTCTAACCTGCTGGTAGAATACCCAGTAGGGACTCTATTTACTCAAATTTAGCAAATTTTTTTTTCATAACTTATGCTCTCACAACTTACTTATTTAGTTTTTAAATAAATTAAGTATTAAAATACAGCTCTTTATAGTGTTCAATTGTAAAATGTAAAGGGTTCTTAAAGGTTTGGTAATCACATTTCATTTTAATGGGAAAGCTAATAATTTCTGATGACAGTCCTCCTTGATAGTAATAGGCAAAGTTCAAAGAAGTGAATGTTGATGAGATTAATAAATATATAGCTCACATATTCTTTATCAATATGATTTTTTTTTCTTTTTTTTTTTTTTTTTAATGTGTGGTGGCAACTACTATAAAACATCGGAATAGCTCTGCTCTATTTAAAGTTTTTTGTTTTTATTATAATAATTTCTAATCTTTATGGTGCTCAATGTCTTAATAATTCAATGTAAATGAGCTCTATTATACAATTATTAACAGTCAATAATTTTACCTGTGATTAAATGCTCCTGTCAAAGATAGACAATGATTGCTTATAATTTTAAAAAATTTCTGATTTGTAAAAGTTTTATGGGATTATATATGGCCTTGCTTAGAGAAATAGTTCATAATTTGGTACATGAAAATAAGGGAGTCATTTTATGAGACTGAACACAATAGCAAATGTTCCAAGTGAAGGCTGTTTCTCAAAAGCGAATGCCATTTACATATGATTTTTAAAAACAAGAAGGCTCTTCCCATGCTTATCAATTTCCCTTTACATCTGTGGGGAGCAAGCTGTTAGCTGTTATTAATTAAATTTTTATTTTTAAATGGCTTTCTCAATTGATATGCTCTTGACTATCAATTTTGTATTTGGCCATTTTATATGCCTTACATTAGACTGATCAATCAGATATGTATGTATATATTATCAACTGTAGGTATTTGTATAAAATATTAGAAAAATTATGTATTATTGTATATTTGTGATCCAATCGTATTTGCTGAAGTGTTATATAGTACCTAATAAGAATAACTTGCTGACAAATTACTGCTCTTATTCTATCTTGTATATCATTGGGCTTTAATGTTATAGCAAGCAGGCTTTTGAAATTTCTATCTGAAGCTGTAGACAGCAGAGGTTATTCTGTAGCTTTGACTTTAGGTTATTTATAAGAATGATTTAGTTTATAAGTGTTCTTTATCCTTTGGCTGTTTTGTCTTTCTTAAAAAATGTATTTAGTGAATCTCATGGACAGCTCTGATGTCCTTCTTCTTATGGACCTTTTATTAAAAAATATTCGTTTTAGACTTATAGCTGAAAATTAGGATGGTTCTTCAGATATCAGGTGTGACAATTAGCATATTTTACATACTAAGGATAAGCATTTATTTTAAGAAACTAGTTAAATATTTCTCATAATTAACTGCCTAATAGGTGGTAAAATAAATTTGATGACAATCAATACAATTTTAACTCAATTAAATTTTCATTTCAGGGTTGTTTTTTTTGTTGTTTTTTTTTTTTTAATGAAACACTATTTTTTTTAACACTATGAGTTAAATTTCCCAGATCAGTTCATCAAGATGTAAATTAAAGCCATAAAAATGAATTATTTATAAGTGAGTCAATCTATTGTTTTAATATTAATTATTAAGCCAATTAAAATATCCAAATATTTCTTTTAGTGTGCTTCTTAGTGTTGAAATTAATAGCTTCATTTGAAGTAACAGTGAAGATTTTTAAGTGATTATACCATTTTGTTAATTGTCACAATTCTTGTTAATTCTTCTAGGTAGCTTAAGTAAAATAACTTCTTAATTTAACTGTAAAATTTTATAATTTTTTTTTTTTTTAATACAATTTATTAGTGTATCTTTATTATTGAGGTCTCATGGGTTTAAAAGAGTCCAGTTGTTGCCAAAACTAATAGCAGTGAGCTTTTTCTATGTTGTGATTTTTTATGTTCTGGAAGATAAAATTGCTTTGTTATTTATATCTTAAAAAAGTTACAAAATGTATGCTAAATGTTGGTAACATTCAACTGGACATCGTAAATACTATTTATAATAATCATATCTTCTAATTTAATTCAAGATTGTCCGGTCAAAAGTTTACACTTTATAAAATATAATGAATCTAATTTAAGAACTCAGTTCTTTCAGAGGTTCTCTTTGTCATGAAATTGCTGGCAGCCAAAGGATTAAGTGAATAAAGGAAGGTTCCAAAAGGTACTAAATAAAGAGGCTATAATCATCTTGTGATTATATAATCTGTCTATATGCAATGAAAGCTTAATTTTTATATATGTGAATTTGTGAAACACCATATCATATAATTAATTTGCAATGAATTTAATTTTAAATCAGCACCTGTCACTTCTATTTTGTTTGCCTGGCTCAAGAAGTTCTTTCAATGGTCTTATGTATAATTTTAAGTGTTAGGAAAACATGTTGAAACTGAGAGTGAACATATAAGGAGAACAAAAGTAGAGATGATCTTACTCATGAATAATGAAATATTTTTCAGGCCTCCATAAACTAAAGGAGAAATGTTTTTAATTTTGGGGCTGTTTCATTCTAAAATAGTTATGCTGTATAATAATCAAGATAATATTCCATCAAAAATAGAAAAAAATTTCAATAACTCAATCACTTTAATATAAAAAAAATTGAATTAATAAAAAAAATAAATAAAATGTTCTAATGAACCACTAAGAAGAGGCTATTTGATTAGAAGTATTTCTTTTTGAAGTTAAGGGCTCTCTGGGATTTACTGCCAATGCAAAGATCTTGTAACCTTTATTTAAACTTAAGATCTATCTTGACAATTTTAGTAAATAACCTGGGTTATTTTGTTTGTGATGTATTTTACCTTTAGGGATGTTCACTAAGTGCATTTCTTATGTTTCATGAGACACACATAATGAATGTTATGAATGTTGTCCTTTAAATTTTCACAATGGTAAAATTTCTTTTAGGAATTTTCCTAAAAATGTAAAAACATATTCAAGGTAGTTACCCCTATATTAACTATGAGTTAAAAAGAGTTGGTCATTTAATTTTTATTGATTTATAAAAAAAATGGAGTTGATGTACTGAAAAGTTCAAAACTTACTTCATAAGCTCACTATAAAAATAGATTCAATAGTAGCATTAAATTCACACATGTAACATATATTCCAATGCAAATTCGGTAATGTAAAACTTATATTCCAGTGCTTATAATTACCATCAGAACTTGGAAATCTGTCTGTTTCTCTTAAGGGAAGAAAGGGGTTGTAAAAATATTATTTTACTGTGTTTCAGTTTTGAAATATAAAATATGGTTGTTTAAAAATTTAAAATGTTTAAATTTTTAAAAATAGAGAATTTTCAATATTTTGTTCCAATGTATTAGTTGATAAATCAGCATTCTACTAAGTTTTCTACTTACTTTCAAGGGTTCTTACTCTCATCTTTCCTTTTTTTCCTTAACCTTAAAAACATAAAGTAATTATAATTTATGATTAACCAGACAACTTATTTTGGTGAGATTGGTGGTAAAATTAAATCTAAAAATTTCAAATCATAAATTCTGGCAAGTCATAAGCTGGATTTTAATACCAAAAAATTATTTGAAAATAATTTAGAATCACTAGGTTAATTAAGTTTTTTTGCATGAAATAAAGCTCTTCTGAGCTAGCTTTTCAATTTTTTACAATATTTTTCCTTTAATAAGTTTTTGTACTTTTGTCCTCATAAACAAAATGTTTTATGTTATGTTTTCAATACTTCCATTTTACCTTAGTTTGATGAAATACATTATTTATATACTGGATCATTTAAAAAACCTTTCAGATTTATATAGTTTATTTTATGCTGTCAGATTTATATAGATTCCAAATTTTTATTTTTACACATTACCAAATATATATTAAACCTATTATTGAAATAATCTAGTTTTATGTGTATACATATTTTTTCTTTCAATTTTTTTTTTTTTTTTTTTTTTTTTTTTTTTTTTTTTTTTTTTTTTTTT
>KZ807232.1:180712-197796 GCA_000696205.2 Oncopeltus fasciatus
CAACCACCCTGGGGAGATTTCTCCACTCAACGCCATTGGTACATATCATTTTGTAATATGTTTTATTCCTAACCATAGTTAATATTCTTACATATCCTTTTTTCTTGTTGTACAGATATTTCAATTTTTATGCATTACTGTTATTTGTGTGTATTGTCTTTTTAGCCCTGATGATGGCTTACTAGCTAAGCCGAAACGTTGGCATAAATAAAAATATTACTCCAAATTTTGGTGTATATTTTTTTCTTCCTGGCCGAAACCCCGACCATTCTCACATGATATTCGAGACGGCCAACTAACCATCAACCATGTAGGACATTTATGATGTAATTTTAATTATAATAAACATTCTTTATAAATTTTCCAACCAAATACTATGTGTATAAATTTCATTTGGTTTTACTTTGACAAAAGAACCCTAGTGATGCCTGAAGGAATTTAAATTTAACACCATTATCTACGGCATCAAATGGAAAACTCATGAGAACTAGCGTTTTGGGTGCACCCAGTCTGTAATGTAAGATGAGAGTTCATGGTGTTGTTCTTGGCTTCTTTTTTTACGTGGTCGAGTAAACTAATTTTACACTGGTTTAAACTCACTCTATACAATATAGTTTTTTTTTTTACAAAAGTGTTTCTGAGCTTCATGGCTGGACCTCACACTTCTCACTAACTCAAACTAGAGAAGACATATGGTTAGTACACCGTTCTGGTCACCTGATTTTTTTCCATTCAATAAAGAATGGTAACCTTGGGCTGGATGTTCCTTAAGAGCTATCATGCTCTGGCATTTTAATTTAATTTAATTTCTTCTTCTGCACAGTTCAAAGGAAATAATTTTTTCTACTGGAATAATTCTAAATTTATGAGCTGGGCAAGTTGTGGGAATTGTTTATTATTTTTTATTCAACCACTTAAGGCCAAGGAGAGAGGAGATATTTACACCATCCAACCTATTCCAAACACCCATTGTTCTGAGTAAGCTTTGTTTTCTTAATAAAAAATTGTCTAAAGCGAGATCTGTACCTACAGCATCTGACTTCTTCAAATTTCAATATCCACATGTTTGAGGAACATTCCTCTTGTACCTTTCCATATATTATTTGATATTAATCTTGTTAGTGACCCTTAACATGTGTTCCTCCCTAATTGTGTATTCCCAAGACCCGCTTTTTAGTGAAAATTAATCTCATTTTTACAAAAATTAAAACCGCTCTCCAACCCGTAAAGGAAATTCACATTAAGCAGGAAGCACTTCCATCGAGCTCTATCTTTCAGTCATTTGTCCCAAATTTCTTCACGTCTATAATTTCTCTTAGAGAATTCTATTTTTCTTAGTGCTTATAAGAGTTATAATAAAACCTCTAAATAAAATCTCAAGTTTATCCACATGCAATGACTTCTGTTCAGTATATATTCTGCTAAATACTTCCAAGTAACATAAGTTAAACATAAACCATATGATTTAGGTTGGGGCATATGCCCTACTTTCTGAAAAACATCTCCAACTCCAATGTCAGAATTTCATTCTCAATTTTATGCTGTCAGCCCTCTAGTGACAAAATGTTCATACACAATCTGTCAATTATTAAAAAACTACAAGACTCATCCAATTAGTTTTCTCCTAGGCCTTTTTCACAGTTAGTCACTCCATTCTCAAATAGTCTACCCAAAGGGCTTCATTCCTGTCTTCACTAAGTCATCCTAAACATTTTAAAGTTATCTAAATTTCACATAGTAAAAAAGTAAAACCCACTTCTCCCAGGCATTTCAGCGGTTTGTCTACGTCGCTGCAACATACCTGTGATTTCTCCGCTTTCTCCAAAATCCACTTAACAACTGCTTGTTGTTCCTCAATCTCGCCTACCTTGATTACTGCTATGCAGCATAGATATGTCAAAGGCGAGTTTGACATAAGATTGCAGGATCATTTAATAATAAATGGTTTCGTTATTTTAATTTCTGACTGTCCTGATACTCCTATATAACCAGCCTGTATTGGAAAAGGTGGTTGAATGATTATTTCATTTCTACTATAAGAGGAAACTTCCTTTATCAAATTACCTTCAGTCATTCTCCTCATTGTTTTTATTCTCTCTTATAAACTTTTTCTTATCAGACTTGATTCCGAACCCTTCATCTAAACATCCCCTTTCATAGAACTGCAAAGTTTAGTCAGTTCTTTTCTAGCCAGAGTCTCTGACCATTGGGACTCCCTGCCACCTAATATTTGTTACGGCTCTTACACCATTTACTGATACTGCTTTTATTTCAACCCAATTAGAAACTCAATTGCTATACTTTGCAATTTTATTATTTATACATACTTTATTTAATCAGTACTATTTATTGTGATGTATTTTTAGCTGTATAAAAATTTATTTTCTTTTTATCCCTTCTCTTAATTTATTTATTTTAAATTTAAAATTATGCTAATAACTTCAAAGAATTATTATCTAAATAATTTTCTTAAGTGTTCTTGTTTTTGGTGGTTTTTTTCATTATAAGTCTATTTATAATTCTCCAAAGTAGATTGTAACATCGTTTCATGAAGTTTTTTATTTTAAAATACTATTGTCATAAGTGTAAAAGAATGTCTGAAAACCAGAAAAGTTTTATATAATTTGTATTTCTAATACTCAAGGAAACTCCAATATCCCAAGATAAAATGTATTTCTTTTGTCTTCTTATTCTACATACATGCACACAATTTATTGCTGAATATTCATTACATTTTTGCTAAACATTGTATGTCAAATTCATCATTAGTCAAAAGTTTTGAATCTAATAATTGAATTGAATACTGTTAATCATTAGTTTAATATTTAGATAAGCTGATTATACAAACAATGCAAAATAAAATTTATATATTTTAAACAACTAATTTATAGCATTATTATATTATACAGCACTTAGCTATGTTCATTTAGTGTGTTCAAAGTAATTATATTAAACTAATTAATTTTGAATGTTTAATATATAAATACTTATTTACAGCTTAACACACTCTTTAGTCAACAATAACAAACAAAATAAATGAATTTTAATGTTCTAAAATACACAACTGAGGTTAAAGTTTAAATTATTTAAATGTTTGGAAATATACCCTTAATGTGTACACTTCCTTAAGATACGCACTATTAGAAGTTTTGAAACTTTTGTTTCAATTACATTTAAACTAAAAGCTGTTAAACAGCCTATTAAATTAAATTCTTAATTCATACAGCTCATGTACTGTATGATGACCTGCTGAACTGACTATTAAAAAATGGCCTGTCCCAATATTCAATATAAATAAAAAAATATTCAATATTTCTAGGAATGAAAATTTTGAAAGCGGTTTGAGATATACATACGGGAAAAGAAAACAATCCCACATTTCTATGTGAACTAATTTAGAAGCTATAAAAATTTTATAAGATGAGGAAAGCAATTTTGAATATTTTTTAGAAATTTTATAAAGCTCTATTTATTTATTTTTAACATTATAAACCGAATAAAATAAAATGTTGTATAAAGGTGTGTTTGTCTGTCAAGGAAAGACCCATTAGTGATTTCTGAGGAAGTTTATGGATAATTCTTCTCCTTATTCTTCTAATCAGAACTGATTTTTACAGCTCAAGTGAATAAATACTTTACAAATGTTTGTGTGTTCAACTTTTCAATAGAATACTGTACAAAATATTTTGAGACATTAAAAGGGGCAGTATACGGAAAATAAATTATTACTGCAGCTAAATATCAGCTTTCAAATTTGTTTTTCTGTGGAATAAATTTTCAGAATGAGATATCCACACTCCAAGTAAACTTAGAGATCATAGCAAGACACTGACACATGCCATTTACAGAAGCAAAACAAATTTAAAGCAGAATACAATTGTGTATATATATATACATAATTTAACTTAAACATTTAGACACAAAGAGTTAGTCGTCGCTAAGAGGGTCAATTTTCCAATATAAAATGTATTTCTCCATTTTCTATGATAAAATGTATTAATATGCTCATTGTTTGGTGCTCATATGCTTAAGTATTGAATTCATTCAATCAAAAGGGTTTTAGTGACTTTTATCTTATTAGAATTTCCCATGGAAAATGGAAATGGATACATTTTTTTTTTTAATCTACAAAAAATACTGCTTTAAGTTTGATTGAATCTATGCGTTTTACAATGAATATCACTGAAAAATGATTTTTAAATGAGGAATGAAAGTTGCTCAATTTATTTTCTAAAAAAAAAAAAAATGCAAGGTGGAATAATGAGGCATTTGAGCCATACTTTGCCACTAAAGCGGTTATAACTAACACATAAATAACTTAGATAATTTTATCTACCCTCCACCCTCATCTACGAAAATAAATTAAAAATAAATATATAGAGAGAGAGAGAGAGAGAGAGAGAGAGAGAGAGAGAATATTAATTCTCCTGGGTTGCTTAAACAATAAACCAAATGCAGTGTAGTTAGGATATAGAGTGCTGTAATCCCCAAATACATTCAAATTAATTGCTCTTATAATTGTAGTGTCAAAGCAATGGTTTTCTCTCATAATGTCCACTGTCTTGCAGTTTTCTTGCCAATGTCAAGGCTTGGGTCCTAAACGTAAACATTCTCCTTCAAAGGAAAGGCTTTTTCAGAACTTGTTATATTTTAATTTCGTTTCATTTGCTGGTTATTCACAGTCTTAATACTGTGCTTATTGTTAGAAAATTGTGTTTAAGAGAGCAGTTAGCCTTCTGAGTTATTTTCAACCAGTGTTTGTCTTGAAGACCTACTGCTGGACTTACTCATAGGAAATCCTTTAGTATTTCCTCTTTTTTTTTTTTTTTTTTTTTTTTTTACTTATCTATGTGTCCCACACTATGAATGGACTGATTGGCAAAATAATGTTTACCTGGGGGTTATATTAAACAAGGAGATATATCTTTTTATCATGCATTCTTACTACTCAAAATTAATCTACTTTCACTCAATTATTTGAATGTATTTAGCTTTGGATTTTTAATTGAAAATATGTTTAGATAATGATGTTGTTATATTGGAGGTTTAAATTTTGTACACACCCGTGCATGATTTTATAATTGCTGTAAATATAAAAATCCTTACTTTTTTATATGAGGCAATAATTTTATATAGCAATTTGTATTATATAATAATTCTGTTGTAATCTAGGTAAATTGTTCTAGTGACTTGGGTATAGGAACTTGGCTGTGCATTTAAAGGCTTATTGTCTGAATCCTTTGCTGTAAGTTTTAAACTATTCTTTTGTAAATGAATCTACTAATTCTCTGCATATATATATGAACTAAGGACAAATCATTTTAACTATTTTAGCTCTCTAAACATCTTATAACTATTTATTCAACAATTAAATACTTTCTAAAAATTGTTTTTAAATAAACACTGTCTAGAGACTATTAAATATTTTTATGTGAAAAAAATTGTTTTAACAAAGATATATTTTTAGTTTAAGTTTTATTGTATTGTTAAGGATGTTTTTTTTTTATTCTAAATTTAAAAAAAATGTATTATATATCTACAATATGCAGATTGTAAATATACTGTTGGTTGAAAATTACAATTTGTCAATGCTTGATTATTGTGTGACATGATAAATATTCCTATCTGATTAATAAGAAAATAATTCTTTTTAAATTAAAGAATTGAAACTTTGTTTTCTTTAAATGAAATTATTTATATAACTTTTTCTCCCCAATAAAGTCTTATTTTTTCAATGAGTTGTTCTTCATACCCTAATCTTAAAAAAAAATTCTGAAGATCTGTAATGGAAATGCCTCATCTAGTGTGAAACGTAATTTTACACAATGTAGAATAATTTTATTTAAAAAACCATGACCAATAAATTTGAAGTGTAATAGTTTAATAATAATTTAGTATNACCTCAAATCATATCTTAAGTTTAGGAGAAGTTGAAAATTTCAATCTGAACAGAAGTTTTTGAAAAGTGCTTTTTTTATTTTCTTCTCAATTAGGCCACAAAGCATCTTAAATATGTTCAGATATGCTAATGAATTAGACATGTATAATCGTAGATGTATGCTAACCAAAGTGATTACTTCCAAGCACCTGCCTGTTTCATTAATTCAGTTCTGGATAATCAGGTTGTATGAAATAATTTAAAAAGTTTTATACATAAATATTTATTTATAACAATTGTATAAACTTTTTATTCAACAATAACAAAATAAATTAATCTTGTATCAATTATTTTGTTTCCCCCAAATTACAACTACTGCAGAGTGAGTCTAACATCATCACATTGTACAATTACATACATTAGTTGGAGTAGATAGTAAGAAGCATATTGGGCCAAGGCAATGTGATGTTGCCAGTCTGTATAGGAAGGATCAGCATGGCAAGACTAGTGGTCCAATATCCTTAGGTTCCCAGAGACTATTTTGTTCTCAAGGATTGCTCCAGATGGAATGTCAATTCTGTCTCCATGATTCGCTATTATGATCACTGTACCCTGAAATAGCAAAAGGTTAGTTCTATGTTAAGCAGTGGTATTAAAAGTTGAGAAGTCTGCCTGCTTAAATACTAACACAACAAAAATAAGTTATACTAACATAACTAAATATATTTCTCTAGAAGAGTGATAGAACTAATACAAATGATAAAATTCCTATAATCATGAATGTTTGTAAGAAAGGTGTACTACTGTTGCTTAGGTACACAAGGTGCTAGAATAAATTATCTATTGAGAATAGATAAATAGATTGATTAATTAAATAAAAGACTAATTGTTTTTATAAGATGAAAGGAATTACTTCATTACTCATTATGGCACTAATAACGAAGCTATTGGCAATTAATCAAACTTCTCTGCCTCATCTGATTTCAACCCTAAATGCATCTTTTTAACAACTTTTATCAGGAAGCCTAAATCCTTAATTTAGTTTGTACATTTCAAAGAGGGTAACTGACCAACTAACAAATTTACATTTTTAAATATCTTCTTATATTGAATTATTATGCTGAATTTTTCAATTACTTCTTATATTATATTGAATTTATCAATGTTACATTATATAAACATTAGAAAGTTATATTTAATAATAATGTAACATTAATAATAATATACAATACATATAATAATATTCTGTTTGATGATTGAAAACTTTTGAAAATTGTCTTGCACCAAGCTTAAAAATTCATATCTATAGTATTTCTACTCCCCCCACCATTTGTAAGCGCCAAAAAATAAGATGAGCTGATTTAATCATTTTATATATATACACATTAATGGTAGTGTATTCTGAGAAGCAGTAAATCATATTTTGTTTCAAAACTTAAGTGAGTGTTACAGGTTCACAGTACCTATATCTTAAGTTCTTTAACTTATCTTGTTTGCCATTGGCAATTTCAAAAAGTACAGGTGAAAATAATATTGAGAGATATGAACTTAAAGTTATCAATATGTCCTGTTCTTAATTAAAATAAATTATTTCTCTTACAGATAATTTATGAATCGTGGCTTTAATTGATACTCATAATAGATACTAAATAATACATAAAATCAACTATATGAAAAGAATGAATAAATTCAACCAGAAAAGTAGACAGGGGAAAGAAAGAATATTAAATAGCTCATGGCAAACCAAACCATGTTATATGGCATTGTGGCTTGGTATTCTAAGGACTTTCTCCCATACTTCTGATTTGCCTGAGGTAATGACTTTTGAGAAGATATTTGGAATAAACCCAAATATCTTAGTTTCTACTTACCTTGAGAGTGACATGTCTTCCAAATGTGACATCACCAGACACGGTAAGATGGTCCAGGTCAATAATATCAGGAATAGAGGCAAATCTCTTTAGGAAATCAGCCACCTACAAACACATAACTCAATTAGTAAATGACTGAACTGGATCAGTTGTGATTTTACAATTTAACTTCAACTAAGTTAGTTAATTAGCAAGTCGAATATGTTAATTCTCATTATACATAGAAATCCAAATGTTTCTTTAATTGTGAAAGTAGTCTATGAAGCTAATTTCCAGACATTACACATTACCATACATTGAAATCCAGAAACCATTTTATTTAAGGAAAACAACAGTGCCCTCTCTAAGGCAGCCACACAGGTTCCAGCCCTGGCAGTATTATAATTTTACCTTAAATAAAAGATGCAGTGCCCAGTTATTAATTTGAAGCTCAAGCAGCAAATGTTCAATATTTTACCAACAGTAATTTAACTTCATAATAAGCCAACACTTTGTGTAATTGTTAGTATTATATTCTCCAAATTTAAAGTGCTACATTTAATTTTATTTTCCATAAAAAAATATTTAAAACCTTTTTTTTTTAGCCAAAATTAATAATTTCCAATTAACTTTTCGAAGCAAAATTAGTAAACATAATTTTGGAAATGTTTATACAACAGTTATTTTATTAATTAAGTATTTTCATTACAAGAAATTGTAGTAAATTACTTTCTGCAACCTTTGTTCTTTATACACAATTTCCTAATACTTCTAATAATAATAAAAGACATATAGTACCCAAATTTTTAAAATTTAATTTTAAACAACAAATTTGGTTCAGTTGTTAATGAGAAGATGATTAGTATTGAAGAACGGGTTATAATAAATAATTAACACCGATTAAAGGAGATAAAACTAATTTAATGAAGGAGCAAAATACATGTGACCTGCCCGAGACAAAAGGCGCGAACCAGATGAGGAGGTTACAATCGAGCAGTGTTGCCTTCAACAGAAATCTGACAAATACAAAAACTTCAAATAACAGAATTAAATTATTATTACAATTTTAAATTGCTTTTCAACAATTAGCAACTGAAAGGATTGAACTGATTCATTTGAAAGGGAATTATGATTATGACTTATCAATTTGATTTCAATAATTTATTTCATAATAAATAAGCTCAAAATTTATTCCTGACAGAACTACCACTGTGTGGAATTAGGAGTATCCTATATTTCAACCTTAAGAGGAAACTAGTGGAGCTTTCTGCTGATAAATAAAAATGACTCGGGAAGCCTGGGGATTTCACTTTGGAATTGAAGCAGGTAGCAAAACAAAGAAAAGTTATAGATAGGTAACGTATTCATTGAAAATATTTTATATTATTCTATTAAAAAATATAAGCAAGCTTTTTTAACAACTTCGTTACCATAAAATTACAAGTCAGCACTTTGTAAGGTTTACTTATTATTTAAAAATAATTGATAAAATAAAGTATAAAATATAAGATAATATGCAATCAGAAACTGACCTTAGCAAAGTGGCTGTCACCAAGCTTGACTAGGGGGGTGGTAGGGAAAAGACGATTTGAAGACATAGAGAGATATCCATTGGAGAGAGAATAGAGGTTGCTCATTACCAATAGCATATCAGACGTTTTCTTCACTGGAAGGAACCTGGACCTCGCCACATTTATGCCTGTCAAACATCAATATGCTAAAGAGGAAGCCTCATAACTAACATAGTCTTAGGTTAAGGAATAAATCATTAGTCCTAAGGGGCTATGAGAATTTTTGTTTGGCATACACTACTAGAAAGCATCCTTGACGTTCTTAAATAACTATGTTTAAAAATTATGGATGGAATGTTATTATCAACAAAAATCATCAAGTATTTTTTTTGTTATTAGAATTGGAATTTTTTAAATTATACAACTAATGTCTTTCAAAATGAATAATGATATAAATTACAAATGAAAAAATATGTCGTGTCACCAGGATCACAAGTTCATGACTAGATGTACCCAGTCATGAATTTATGACTGGATACTACCTGGATCACATGTTCAAGACTTAGATATACCCAGTCATGAACACGTGATCCAGATGACATGTCCCCTTACACTTTTATGATAGCCCTGAAGATGGCCTACAATGTAAGTGGAAACATCGGCAGATAATTAAAAAATACACATTTTTTAAAATTATATTTTTTGGATCAACCTTGACCGAACCACATCAAAAAAACATCTACTAATAATCTCTATGGTCAAAAACTCTTCATTTTAAAACTTTTGTTTTTCTCTAGATGACCATCCAGCCTTTGCGAGATGTCTCTACACAGACCCTCTTAATTTGATAGAAGAGCTCCTCATAGGACAGAGGACTAGCAGACGAGTTAGAGGCTCTGAAATCAGACATGAGGGAGAACATCAAGGGAAAAAAGGAAAAAGGTCTCTTCGGCTTAATTAATTTTGTTTTACAGTGGTCTCTAGTAATATAAGATATAACTATAACATTCTCAGCTTTAGAGCGCTCTATTTTCCTGGCCAGCTCTACTTCATCTGTAGCTGAGACCACCTTTCGTACTATTAGAACTTCAAACACTCCTTCAAGAGAAGTTATTTCTTCTTTATCAAATCATCAAATAGCATTTTGCAGCAGCCTTCAAACCTTCTGACTTCTCAGGGCTAGCAGTTGCCATAATATACAAGACAGGTGGAGCAATAAGGTTAATTTTAATAGGTAACTCATCAGTTGAAAGAGCAAGTCCAGCCTTGAGAGCAGACTTAACAACATAGATCCCTTCATTGCTATAGCAGGCTACCTTTATTTCTATGCCTTACATCAAATACCATTGTAATTTACCAAAATACTTAATGTACATTTCAGAGTTAAATAGCACTTTTTCTTTCCATATTTTTTATTTGTTTGACTTTACTTAGGTTTGTAATTCTTTTTACTTTTTCTCTAAAACCCCCTTCCACTGACCCGATAGCAACTAAAAATTAATACACTCAATAATTTGCAGAAGAAATCCTAAATTATTAACTTTGGTTCTGAATGTTAGAAGTAAGAGGGCCTGTCCAATCCTTGAAATACAGTCTAAAATATTTTCCTTAATACATACATATATATATATATACATAATTTAACTTAAACATTTAGACACAAAGAGTTAGTCGTCGCTAAGAGGGTCAATTTTCCAATATAAAATGTATTTCTCCATTTTCTATGATAAAATGTATTAATATGCTCATTGTTTGGTGCTCATATGCTTAAGTATTGAATTCATTCAATCAAAAGGGTTTTAGTGACTTTTATCTTATTAGAATTTCCCATGNAATAATTGGCTTGAAAACTAAATTCAACTTAAATATAGCTAAATAAATTAATTAGATTAGAAATTAATTGTTGGAGGTCAATCCTAGCCGTAAGTGGGGACCTTATCCACTTAAAATTTCAGAAAATATAATTATATTATTTCAGAAAAGTAACTTTTTATGGCCAACATTTGAGTAGATATTTATGAGCTAAGTAAATTAAAGACAACAATTTTATTACAATTAAATAGAATTGAATTAAATTGAATGGAAACAATTAAAACAGCACAGCATTTGAGAACAGCTTTTCACTTATTTGAACTGATATATGGACAGAGAGGCAAGAGGTTATAACCTCCATAAATTTTAAAATTATTATTTAAAATAAAAAGTAAACTAAGTAGATAACCTTTTTTCACAAAACAAAACAAAAAATAATATTTTGAGTGCTAAGACAACAAATATTAAGTAAAGAAATGAAAGCTGAATAAATAAATTTAAAAAATAAATACGAGGGACAGACAGCTACAAAACAAAAGAGATGAGAAATTATAAACAATAAGAGATATAGATACCCAAGCAGCTGTTGAAAGATTTCATGGCAGCTCCCACTGCTGTTTCCAGCTGAATAACATTTGCTCCATTACTCAGTGACTTATGGTTGACAATTATTTCCATGTTGAGCAGGCCTTCATCCAAAACCCTTTTAATGGCTGAAATATAAATATCCTGCCTTTAGAATTGACTATTCAAAATATAACCTTAAAATTCAATGAGGTCTGAGTGAATAAGATAAAAATTTCATTAATATGGACCAAACAACTGTAATTTACTTAAAGTTGAAGACTGCTTAAGATTTGTCATTTAAAAAAATCAAATTCCACATTTTATTTTTTTAAGAGAGAATTATTCTAAAGGTAGCTATCCTGTTCTAAATAACCAATACATTCAGCAAGCTTTCATTTTCAATAATATATTGTCTTCAGGGTGGGACCCAAACACTCAGTGCAAGAATTTATGGATGGATCTATTTGGCTAAGCAGGCACCCCCACGTTTAAGATTTGAAAAAATAATACACTGGATCAAGGTAAGAACAAACAAACAAAAACAAAAAAAACAATATCAATAATCAAATAACATCCCTTGCATAACTTGTTTTTTTAATTTTATTTGGAAATTGAATATTTTCTGTCTATTCCCAATATTTCAATAATAGTAATACATCCATGCCTTTCATATGTGGCAGAATGATTACTGGTGACTACTGTTTTCTTTCAAGGAGTGCAAGCAGCCAAGAGGCTCTGATGATGACAGAGCTGTACCTCATGAAAGCAGCTAAGACAAAATATATGAGAAGAAAGTTCGAAGGAGACTTTCATTACTCAATACAGGACATTCATTTCAAATTTCTGTATTTAATTAAGTTAGATCATCATTCTCAAAACTATTTGGTTTGTGAGGAGTATATTTTGTATGAGGTATGTGGCTAGAACATATCTTTAAAGATTTGGCTTCATAGAATGAAACTAACCTTTAGAATAACAGGTAGTTTAACCTCACATAAAAACAACAGCAAATCAGCTGACTTTTAACCTCTAATTAAAATTGGTAATAAAGTTTTAAAAAAATTTTTAAACTTTTAAAATTTAACTTTAAACTCTAAGATGATTTTAGTTGGGGTTCGGTCAAGGTAGATCCAAAAAACACAAATTTAAAAAATGTATTTTTTAATAAAGGATTATCTGCCAACGTTTCGGCTTACATTGTAAGCCAATTTCAGTCATGGAAATGTGAACTTAGGGACAGGACGTCCTCTCTCATCTTCATGATAGCCCTGAAGATGGCTTACAATGTAAGCCGAAACGTTGGCAGATAATCCTTTATTAAAAAATACATTTTTTAAATTTGTGTTTTTTGGATCTACCTTGACCGAACCCCAACTAAAATCATCTTAGAATAATATCTACGGTCAACAAACTCTCCTTTTTTTAACTTTAAACAATACTTTGCAATAATAGCTTGAAGCCTATTCAGACAAATTGTAAACTAATAAAAGCTGGTGGTATTTCCATTAAATTATGAGAATTTGTTTGTATTTATATGCACATTTAATATCCAGTGTCTGCTCCTTTATTCTGTGAACAATACCTCATACTAAATACCAATTACATCCTATAGACCTGAGCTTTTATTTTAAACATACAATCTAATAATGAAACTCGTTGATGGAATAAAAGGAAATGCACTATTCACAAAATTATAAATTAAGAACCAGTGGCAAAAAATAATAAAAAATAAGAGAAAAAAAATACCAGGCAGCTGGATCCAGAGGTTGTTGGTGTTAAAGAACTTGAAAGTTTTGATTGACTTGAAGTCATCTATATGATGCTTTGGAACCTGGGCCAATTCAAGAAGTCGGAGCTTGTCTTCATACTGAATCAGAGTACCTCCCTAAAGAAAGATAACTTAATGAATGTACTAAAGATACTTTCTGTCAAAAATAAAGTATAAGGCTTAAAAATAAGTTTGGCAAAAATTTTAATTCTTCTACAGTTTCTAATCATTCCTACAAACAATGCACACAATACTAATTAAATTAATTAGATGAAAATTTAACTAAAATAGTAATTAATTATTTTAAAAAGAGTTTACTTTTTTTTTAAATTTGAATAGACAATTTTGTATTAAACACATTTCTGAATTCATTAAGTGCCAAATAATAACACAAATTTCATGTCTGCACCCAAAAGGGAAAAAAATTTAGAAAACATAATCTCAAGACAGAATCCTCCAGGTTAATATTTGAAAATAAACATAGCCCTGAAAAAATTCTTTAAAATGTTGGTTTTCTTTGTTGTACCTTGAAAAGAGATCATTTCTATTAAAATGAAAATATTCTTTCACAAACCTGGAAAAACTGAAAGAAGACTCAAGAGCACCCTAAAATAAATTATATTTCTCTCAATTTGAATTTGAAAACCGCCACTCTACAGTCATACAACAAGTAGTGGCTAAAATGCTCATGAATGGACCTGAACAAAATTCATTATTTTTAGACATATGTACTATTTCAATTTTCAATATATTTTTGGGATATAATATACATTTAACACTGTCTGTTTTATCATAAATATACATATGAATTGTTCAAACATAATTCATTTTAATCTCTTTGATTTCATCTCAGTTGATGACCACTGGGTCTTTTTAGAATTATTCTTAGTTGTAAGAGAAATGAGAGTTAACCATTATAATTATTATTGCCTTTGAGTGTCCCTGGAATTTTTATAACTTATCCTTTTACTATCTTTAATCCCAATTAAAAGTTATTCCAAAGAATTATGAATACTGTTCAAACCTTAAATATTCAAACACCATTAAATTATACCCAATAAAATGTTATTGGTTTTATGCTTATTATTAATGAAAAAATAATTTGGTATTAGGAATGTGGAGAGATGTATATTACACCAATTAATATCTGAAAATACAATTGATGAAGGGATGTGTTCCAGAGACAGCAATAAATCTAACCGTTAAATAAGACTTTGAGGCATGTAAAGATTTTCAATGGGGACTGATAACCATTAGTTTTAAAAAAACATTTTAAATCTTCCATCTTATAGGCCAAGCTAATATATCGTTCAAGAAATTTTTTTTTAATACTTACTTTTTTTTCTTAAAGGTATATTTTTCTCAATCATAAAATATATTACAATAATTTTCTCCCTAATATCCAACCCTATCCATTCAATTTAGAATCTAATCCAAGTACACAGACACACACACACATAATGTATGTGTGTAAAGTACTAAGTCATAACTGGCAGCAGGTCCTAGTATTAAATCAACATTTAGGTAGGATACTAATGGGGACATATAATGAGTATCATCTTATTTGTAATTCTTAGAACTATTAGAAAAAGAAAAAAAAAGGAAGCAAAGGCTTAGATAAAAATCACCTATTAATAGATTAAGAGGAACATTTTATGTACCTTTACATCTGCTTTTGTTTTATCAGTGACTTCCATAACAAATTCTGGAGAGTTCTCTGTTGTGAAAAGGAGATTAAGAATGCTCATATCTACAGTTGCTCCAAGATTATCTACGTTTGAAATGAAGCAGTAGGTTCGACCCTGGAAAGAATAGTCATCAAAAATTATTTCTATATTTTTAAAATTGGAAAAATGAAGCTTAATTTCATACCTACAGCATTATATGATTAAAGCTTCTTTGATTTCAGAATGTTAAACTCCCTAAATGAACATATATTAAAAGAAGATAACAAGAGACAGTAGGCTGCAATTTATTGTTCCATCAAAGGCAAAGAATCATTTTCTCCAACAAATTTTGGCCAGCAAGATCTTACTGAATTTTGTAGAAGATAGTGAAAGCTAACATCATGAGAGGACTAGTGAAGGTTTATGGGTTTACCTGACCTCGTAAAATTTTATCACATTCCAAGGATGATTCTTTTTAATGCTTTTTTTAAATTAAAATTAAAACTCCATAAAAACTTGGAATAGTTTCATGGAGTTCTTTAGCTAGTTAATGAAATTGCTTGGTAGTTTGGTATTTTATTTTTGTTCTTTTTCTACTTTATGAACAAAAACAAAAGTCTGCAAGGGTTTTGTTCCCTTCCCAGAGGACCATTGCAGTCCTGGACTGCAAATTTATAATACTTTATAAGAAAATAGGGGAAAATTCTTTTCACTTTTTAAAACATTTAGGAATAAATATTTGATATAAAAATACTTTTGACCTTTCCTGAAAAATAAGAAAACTCCTAGGGACTGAATGTGGTAATTATTACTAAGGTAATATTTTTTCTTGTTTTCTCCAGAAATTTTTATAAATCATAAGAAACAAATCTAATATTCTAATTACAAACAGCCAATCGATAATATACGTTTCACTTTAATTAACTTTTCCCAGTTTATCGATAGAAACAGGCCCTTTTTAATTCATATGGAATTATACACACACACACACACACACACATAAATTTGAAAGGGTGAAGAAAGAGCCCAATGTTAAACTTCAAATTAGTCCCAAATATCTCTAAAGGTAACTTATGTACAGTATTTTATCAGTTAAAAAGAAAAATAATGGTTACAAAATGTAAGTTAATTAGAGGTGCCATAATGATAAGCTTATTGGCTTCATACATTCACCAAAATCATATTGTTTTATAAGAAAATTGTTTTAGTCTTTTGAGATAATTCTGATTAAGAGTATGCTATTGTGAATAAAAAAAACTCTGCAGTCTTAAAAATAATGTTTTTGAGAGACAAAATAAGAGAGTCAGAGTGATGAAATAAAACTAGCCAAAGAGTTCTGGAGTATGATCTAATATATATCAGCTTCATCTTCCCTACTGAGTAAGTGAGAATAAGAGCCTACATAAAAACATAAAAATTTATAACATTTATTTATAATGCTACTCAACATAACACTACCTGTTCAATGAATTTATCAAGGAGGCCAGAGTTCTTGAAGCTCTCATAGAAGTCACCGTGACCAGGAGGGTACCATCTGAAAGAGATCATCTGTTTTAATTGGGAGAAGTAGAATAAAAGGAAAACTAACAATCTCAAAAAGTTATCATACATTGTTTATAAATGTATTACACAAATTATAGACTACATTTATTTTAATTCCTAAAATATGAAGATAATTTAAAGTAGTCTCTTGTACATAAGTCATTAAAATATGAAATCATGTTTTCCATCCCATTAGGCTCTGTTTCCCAACTAGAATTTCATACTACTACTCGTGTAGGTTCCATGACCAGACTTTTGGAAAATTTCAACAGATCTTCACCAAAGCTTAAGGATTTTTCAAATAATCTGAACATTCAAAAGAAAATATTTATTTGCTAAATTTGGCCATAAATATTGCTCATATTATGGGAGATAATAAAAGAGAAAAAATAAAAATGTTTTCTTATTTGTGCAGCTCTATGAAAGTAAGGGTTGAATTTAGCAAAGTTATTTCAGTTAATATTTATATATATATTGCACCAAGCTTAA
>KZ807232.1:204573-224091 GCA_000696205.2 Oncopeltus fasciatus
TTTTTTTTTTTTTAATTTAGTTCATTTTTTTTTTTCACTTTGCACTTTAAGGAACTTGTATTTTCCAGAAGGTTTGCATAGAATATATAATTTTTTTTCTCTATCTTTTCTCTTACATGAAATAAAAACAAGTTCCATCAACTCATATGAACATCCATTTCTGTGTACCAATACAGTCAAAGCCTATTTCATTTTAATGATCTATTTAGAAAATCAAGAAAAACATAAGAAATATAGATTTTCATTTGCATATTTTCCTTCTTTTTTTTTTTTTTTAAAGATATCATTAGATGTTAAATAAAAAACATAACTGATCGGTAGCAATAGTTCAAGCAAAAGTATATTTCTTCCTCTTTGTTGCCTCTGAAGTTTCCCTCCCAAAGCTATTAATTTTAATTTACAGAATAAATACAAATATAAATGAGGCATGAAGATAATCTTGAATATGAAACATTTACTTTCTATATGAAACATAAATAATGACAGCCAAGAAAAAATATATAATTTCTTTCTTTCTCTGTGCTGGCAGCAAAGTTGAACTAATATAAGGATCAGGAAAGTCCAATGCATCACACTAGGTTTTTAATCGGTAAGCGCTTTTAGGATCAGAGTTCCCATCTTATAAGTTCAGTCACCTCTTAAGGAGTGCTACACAAAGGTGCACTGATAAAAAGTCACTAAGATGTCAGCACTCCTTAAAAGGTGATTTAGCTCAAATGATGTGATTTAAGATCCCAAAGGCACTTAGAGAATAAAATTATGAGTGCAAATATCAAGATTTTTAATAATGAATTCATGTTTATTCCTTCCCCTTAAGTACCTTTCTCCATACTCTGATTTTGCTTAAAAAAATATGCAGCTCTTCTTCTAAACATGGGTTTTTATATTTTGAATTTCATTGTGAATTGCAAAACAGTATGACCTTCATTTCAGAAATAGTGTTACCCCCCATCCACAGACATTGAAGCAAAATTAGCAATAATGGGTTCCTTCTGAACCCTGAACTTCATTTCAAATTTTTTCATGACAACAATACTTTACTGCTATACAGGGAGAGTGGTCTGTAACAAAGGGGGCAATACCAGGAAAATAGGTAAGAATTGTTCCGGATAGTAGCCTAAGGATCTAGGAGACAAGTCAGACAGGTTGATGTAGAAGGAGGACTAATGGTTTTTCAGAATGTTTAAAGTGTTTAAATAAGTTGAAGAAATTTGTTCTATGTCAGTTCTATCTCATCACACTGCATTGTGTTGTAAAAACAATTTTTATTATAATACGGTTTTTGTTTTATGTGTACGGTTTCCGATAATAGGGGTTTGTGTTCATAGGATTCAGTGGAAAGAATGGTAATGTTATCAAAGTCTTTCATTAAAGAATTGTTTTTTGGGAGCAGTTTTATTTGTTTTTTGTGAATGCCATTTTTGTGATTGCTGATTCTACGAGAAATAGGTTTTATGGTTTGCCCAATGTATGAACCATGGCAACATTGGCTCTGTTAGTAAGAAGGATGTGGTCTTTGAGGTGGCTGTAAATATATTTGTTTGTTATTAGTGGAAAAAACAAGCACCTTGACCGAATCCCAATAAATTTTCTACTAATATTCTCTATGGTCAAAAACGCCATTTTTACAGACATTACGTGTAACTCTAACGATACTGAAGATATTTATGATTTTTTTAAGATTTCCCACAAAGAAAACAAGCTATTCATTGAGATACCATGATGCAGCTTTTGAAAATTTTTGACAGATCATCACCGATCCTACTTAGGGAAAGGTAAAGATAAGATCCTTTAAAATTCAAAGGATAAATATATTAGTCTCAAAGCGCTCTTGCATCCGCTAATTATAAAATAAAGAGATAAAATTGAAATTTTAAGCTTATTTTTGCAAGCTGTTGAAGAGTTCCAAGAAGTTAGGAGGAGACAATATTGAAAATTCGTCAATTTGGCTGTAACTGTTAGAATTGTGAAACAAGTTATACAATATACTACCTGTAAAATCTAATTCAATAACACTTTTAGGAAAATGTAATTTAGAGAGTTGGACAAGCACTCTTATTATCTAAAAAACTGGAAACTGGATTCGTTAATTAGTTTCTTTATTGTTCTCATGAATGAATACTTGTATTATGTTATTTCATTGTATTCCCTTTCAGGCCTGACTAAAAACCAGGCTTAAGGGCCTTCTCCAATTACCCTTTTCAGCTTATAAGAAAAAAAAAACCTCATTTGCTTTTATATGAGTTAAAGTTCAATGAAATAAAAAAAAAAAAAAAAAAAATCTGCCAAACCCCAACCTGCAATCTCCTTACTTTTTATTTTTATAATTGGAATCAGATTACAAAAATTGTTTTCTTAAGAAAAAATAAACCGCGGAGATGTTGGAGAATTGCACGCTGGGAACCGGACGAGTACAGCAGTGTGAATGGCAAAGCAGTAGGGGCGTACAACACTAACAGTCTACGCAGAAATATCTCAACATTTTCACAAGGAGTAGACAGTCCAAGGCCTGGGAACGAACAATAGCACGGCTGTTAATTCTCCAACAATGGCGACAGCAAAGAGGTCATAACAGCAATAGAGAAGATATTAATGTTCAAATTGATTAGTCCCCATCAATGTAATAAATGGTGTGTTGCAAGATCCCTGTTATTGTTGAGAGTTCGATTTATCTAACAATGAATTTTTCTTATCACCTCCTTCATTCGAAACTAATTTCAAGGTTGATAGGATTTCAGCAAAATTAACAAGAATAAAAATAGGATACTTATAACAAGATAAATTTATAACGCACAGTATATTCAAGTAATCGCTACAGTATTTTTTTAAATTACTTATACAGCAGATTGAGTTATAAAATATTAGTTATTACAAATATGAAATTCATCACGTGAAGACCAATTTTATGTCTTTGAAGCATTTCATTTATTTTAACAATATAAGCCTTAATGGGAAATTGCTCTTCCCAAAATTTGTATTTAAATGTCCAATATTTTCTCCATCACGTAATTATTAAAAATTTTATGTAGTTAATCTAAAAGGTTATTTTCACTACCAATGAATATAGAACTATTATACCTTCTATTATCCGTCTTCATTGGTTTCTGCAAACCATCTTCTGCTGGCGAGCGCTTTCGGACATTGTCCACCTTCTTGGCCGAATACATGCGTTCACTGTCACTGTCTATATTCAACTGCGTTTGTATAGTTGACACATCCGACCAACCCACAGAGTACAAACGCAGTTGAATATAGACAGTGACAGTGAACAGTATTCGGCCTCGAAGATGGACAATTTCCGAAAGCGCTCGCCAACAGAAGATGGTTTGCAGAAACCAATGAAGACGGATAATAGAAGGTATGATAAAAATGTTATGGTTTATAAGAGCTAAAAAAAAAAAAAGAAAAAAAAAAAGAAACTTAAAATGTAATTACGAAAGTTTAGCAACCCCACACACATCACAACAGTCCCCACATGCTCATCCAGACTGTGCGCGACCTCAACCATTCTCAAGGATTTATAGTTTGAAGTAGACATAATTATTTTTTCTGCACGCCCTAAATTTGACCAAGAGCCTTGTGAAATACTCTTAGATTACACTGGTCTTGATTGACTGACTATGTATGTAATTTTATATCTCACACAGGAAACAGGTTTCATTGGATTTGAATTTCACTATACGTTGTGAGATATGAAAGACTTCATGATGGCACCACGTGAGTAGATCAGAACTTTTTCTTTTTCTAAACAATTAATGAGAGGGAATAGAATAAAAACATCTATCTGTCCCAGCCAGGGATGTCCTGGCTGGGACAGATAGATTTTTTTATTCATTCCCCCTCATTAGTTGTTTAAAATTTACGTGGGATAAAAAACCACAACCAAATAAAATATTTATAAAGAAAAATTAAATAAAGTAAATGACGAGAGTCGACAAATAGCTTGACAATGTCAGCTCCTTCGAGTTTAAGACGAAGTTCTCGTCTTTCTCGTGGGTTAGGCTCTCGCTAGTGTAGAGGGAGTTTAATGAGATATCTAGCTCGTCCTGGTAGCTAATTGGTAAATGCACCGGCCCGGATAGCAGGAGATCCAGGTTCGCTTCCTGGCTGGGACAGATAGATTTTTTTTTTTTTTTTTAATCTATTCCCTCTCACTAATTGTTTAAAATTTAAGTGGGATAAAAAACCACAATCAAATAAAATATTTTTATTTTTATTTTTAAATCTGAAGCGCCTTTTCAACTTAAAAGCAATATCCTTACATTTATATATTCATCTCAAAAACCTGTTTAAAATGGGAGAAAAACATGGATTCTGTTGAAAATGGAATATCGTCACAACAAAAAAAACTTCATAAAAGAAAATATTCGCTCTATTACATTTTTATTGGAGTACTAAGAGAGTAATAAAATGAAGTTTGTCACTTGAGGAATCTTGAAGGTTTTGTCTTTAATCCCTACTTGTTCCACTTAGACGCATATGGGGGGCTGTCTACAGCCAATCCATCTCACTCGATGGAGAGTAGTCAGCGCGTTCTGGCGAAAACGCAAAATCCACTGATGGAGCACAAGTTCTTATCAATTCAGTTAAGGTTGTTCGAATAATTTTTTTTGCAACTAAAGCTGGTTGCTTGGTACCAAGTAATCAACAGATAATAGATAGCCACCCAAGTGATACCAAGGAGGGATTTATAAGAAATTCTTCATTGCTCTTACACAATAAAAGTAAAAAAATATGGCCCATTCATATAAATATTGGTGTGTATCCGTACTTACTCTTGTGGCAGTAATTTTAAATGTAAAAAAAAAAAAAAAATTCAGATTTATGCATCTCTCCACAAACAGTTGTATAGATTCATAAGCACTAGAGAGAGATGAGTGAATTTGTGTATTTACAGGATTATTAAGTTGACAAATAGTCGGTATGTTCGTCTTTATTCGTTCATAGGCCAATGGATGTACAATTAAATTTTTTGTTAAATATTTCCTACATTTTAAAGAACAATAAATGAATAAGAATACTTTTAAGAATTTAAAAGTATGATTGAAAGGCCACTCTATTTTCAAATTCGGTATTTAAGCTGTTTTCCGCAAATTGTCAAACTAAATTTTTAATTGTTGGTTGAAAGGAAAAAAAGTATTCGTTCGTATCTTATATTTGGTTGATTATAATTATATATATAAAAAAATACATGTGTAATGTAATTAACTAATGTTTCTGTTCAATATTTTTCTTTTCATTTACGGAAGACACCTGAAGAGGTCCGTCACGCAAGAGGAGCGTAAACTAAGAAAATTCTTCAGCATCGTAGTTGATGGATATTATTATTTGAAATTGAGATATCTAGTAATCCCCCGTGAACTTTCAACAATAAACAAGTCTGAGATATGATTAATTGAGCTGAACTAAATTTTAGTTTAGCTACAGTTAGTTCAGCCGAGTAGCTGCAGCGGAAAAACATTTATTTTCTTACACTTGAAATACAGGTAAATTTATAATATATAATTTAAAATTCAAGGTTCAGCTAAAACCCCCAATTATTTAATTTCCTAATTGTTCAATTTCACTGTGTAACTCTTTACGTGAGTATATGTATGCTCTTTTATATATATATAGACACACACACACACGATACAAATCTGTACTGAACATTGCACCAAACAAAATCTAAACACCAACTTCAATGAAAAAAAAAAATGTTTCTACTCGCACTACATATTTATGGTAATTAATTTCCCAGTTTTTTTCTCAACAACGAAATCAGCTTCTCATTTTAAACTTAAAAGTGGTAAGGCAAATTTTATAACGCGGCTCCTAAAACATAATATAAAAATAAACTGTTCATATAAAACCTCATTCCTCATTGTTTAATTTCGCTGAGTATCTCCTAAATTATTTATTTTTAAAAATAAACAAATCTCAGTTGTGCTACTAAACTAAATATTAAGCCCCTGTTGTAATGAAAAAGGATTTCTACGATGCACTAGAAGTTTCAGTTAATCCCCTCTACTTGATCTGAGTGTGTTCGATAATTTAAAGATAATTTAATATTACTCTCCTACATAGACATACATAAAATTAAATTATTTAAAAAATTAAGCTTTCTTATTTAAAAAGAAATTACGTACATAAAAAAATTAATTATTTAATAAAGTAAATAGAACAACCCATATCTTATTGTTGTATTATGTGATCATGAATATCATGCTATTAATTATTGTATGTTACATTTGTCATTATATAAGTTATATTTTAAAATTTCTTGCATGAAGCTATGCACTAATTATTATGGTGATAAGTGTTACTCCTCCAGTTTCAATCATAAGAAACGAGGGTGTATATCGCTCTAGTGCCTAAATCAAAATTCGAATCCAACATAGTGTAGACTTAGCACAAATTCGCTTTTCTTATTTAAGTCCTGAATTTATTCATATATACAGTTATATTTTATGCATGTAATCTTTTTCTTGGAAACTCTAGGTTATTCTTTCTGTATGCGAGGCGAGCGTGTGTCACTGAACTCCTCCAAAAAGGCTGGACCGATTTTGAAAAAAAAAAAAATTATGTGAATAGATTGAGTGGGTTCTTGAATGGTTTTAAATCCATTACATTTAAGTTATTTGTTCTGTAATCGGGTCCAGAACAATTTTTTTTTTTTGCAGATTGTTTTGCTTATAAGACCATATTAAATATCATGGTTTATTAATAATAATAATGAGTAATACTAAAACTTCAAGCCCAAATCAACAATTAATTAAATGAAAGAATTCATAACTGCATAAGTAATTGACAATCAAATTAATTTGAGAAGTTCATACATAACCTTCTGAGAATAATTCATGGTTTTAAAAAAAAATGTATTATGTATGTAGGGGAATTCTGTATTAGTAAGCATACAATGCCTAGCAAATCGTCTTAGCTTGGCTTCGAGTTGACGTTTCAAAGAAAAATGACATCCTATTATCGCAATTTTGAGAATATTTGGAGTATAACTCATTGACAAAAGATACGTCCACTATATTCCTGTCATACTATCTGCAGAACCATCAATAGGCATTGCCATTCTACAAAACAATTGCTCAAAATTAGCAGAGGAAATATTATATTTTCTGGAAATATACAATTTTTTTTTTTTTTTTTTTTTATATCGTCAGAAAATGTTTCTAACTAGGTTGCCACGAAGAATATATTTCCAGAATTTTGTTACATGAAAAAAATCTATATTGACGCTATTAAGTACGAATTCAACAGGAGATGGACACTTTCATTAATTCTAATAGAAGAGACTACTGTCAAGTTGAATTCTTATATTTACTAAATTTAACGGGACAATTCTACTTCACAACATTTGAACTGAAGTCTATGCAATGGCACGTGATTGATAATACAAAAAAAAAAAAAATCATTGGCAATATTCTTGACTCACTCGAGCTTCAGAGTGAAGTAATTTTATCACCAATCTAAATGATTCATTCAGTCCTGCGATTTCCTATCACTTTCCATAGAAATTGCACATATACTTTTATTTTGCTTTGGGAGACAGGAAAACGCATTTTAGAATATAATTTATGGAAAATCTGATTATGGAATGAATGTTTGATGAACCCCCTAAAAACAGACAAACCAACATTTGGACAGGAAAGATGTTTGCATTAATAACACTGGGGAACACATTTTGTTGAGTTAGATCTGACACTGTTTTTTCACTAATTCTTGGCGTCTGAATCTGAAAATAACCTCAGATTTTTGTCTATCACGTCAACTTTTTAAACTACACGATATACTCAGAAATAATAAAAGAGTTCATTGGCGGCTCGATGGAAATCGATTGCAAAGGGCTTTATTGGGGATTGAAAAATCAATATTATTTTCGCCATTACAAAAATTTCTTGAAACAACAGGATTAGATTGTAAGATAAAATTAGTCGTTTATTCTTGTTCACTATTTTTAATACCATGGGAAATCAGCTTAGCTTACACAGCTCTATCATCACAGACTTTTTATTTATTTATTTATATTTTAGACAAAATATGGATAAAAGATCAACTACGAAAACTGGAAATTGTCAAGAAATGTGCTTCTAGATTATTCTTAGTAAGACGCCATTCCGGAGGGTCTGTTCAGAAATTGTCAGGAAATGTACTTCTAGACCATTCTTAGTAAAATGTCATTCCATCAACTCAAGGAGATCGACACTTCCCTTGATCCTGCTGGAGCTGGCAACCACCATATTGGATTCTTGTTGTTGAATCTACTGGATTTTCCGGGAATGCAATTTCACAAGGCGATGGCACGCGATAGGTCACATAACAAACACATAGAGACATCATGACTTCTCTAATAGTCATCCGATTAAATATAAATATCTGCTTCTTACACTTGTACTGAATAGCTAAGCACTTTTATAGAATACCAAATTGGGCTTTTAATGTTGGAAAATATATGAGCTATTGTTCTTATTAGTTTCAACGACACCTGCAGAAAACATACTGCTTTCTTATGGAAGCCAATAAGTGTCCACAGTCTCTTTGCATTAGTAAGCTTTACTAACAACATTTAAAAAAATATCAATCATTTTTTTATTAAAAAACCTATTTTGGGTGGAGAAAAATACAACGAAAAGTCATATTATTGACATCAACAAATTGTTTCTTAAACAACAGTCATTAATTTCTAGTATTTTCATTTTAATACTTGTTGGTTTAGGCCCCTCTACTCAGACACTTAATATCTATACGCTCTCTGCAGTTTCAGTTAGTGACAAGATCTTTAGATGACATAGTGTTGCAATCTCTCTAACACAAAGAAGATGTTTCCTACATGGTATTCTATTATTTCAGGTGGAATCGAATGTATCTTTCATGTCTGCTTTGAATTTAATTTTTCCTGTGTAGATTGCATCTATACGAGATTTAGATTTAGATGCAATCTAATACCCGACTTGTCTATTAGTATTAGCAGTAGAAGGAAGATGATCAAGTCGGTAAAGGAAGACACTGCACCTTAAATGTTCTTGGTTCATTTCTCAGGTCAACTCATACAAACAGAAAGGTAAGATACATTTAATCAGTAATTTCGTCAAAGTCATTGTTTTCTAACACTCTAGACTTATCTATATTGATTTTATGGTTGTCTTAGGCGGTCAGGGACTTGATAAGAAGATTAACCAACGCATCGGAGACTTGGGCCAAGAATCCACAACTCTAAAGACGAAGCTGTGGAAATGAGTCGATTTGACCGAACGAGAAATGCTGTTAGAAGGACTGCAGGGTGGGCAAGACGGTCAAACTGCGGATTGGAGCTCGGAGGTTGCAGTCGTTAGAAAGAAGAAAACTGTCGCAGAGATGAACGAGCGCCGTATTGGAGAGGAACCAGGAAGATGAAATGGCTGACAACGACCGAGGATTGAGTGGATAGACGGAAATGGAAAGAAGATGGGTGTTAGAGGCCTGAGAACTGGTGACTGAACGAAAGTATGATTCTCATATTATACAAGTCTTTACCTATATATACAATTAAGTTTAATGCCTATATATATAACAATAATAACTGGTAATGAGTAAGTAAATAATAAAACCTAAATGGTTATATAAACATTTACTTACACACTCATTACCAGATTACACCAATATACTATCTCGTAAATTTTTTTACGAGGTTCACATAATCACTCACAAGGTCAGTTTGATAAACTAGAGCATTCTGAGGTAAATCCAATCTTATCATAGATAAGAAGGCGCCTGAAATAAACAAATTAGTGGACGTTATCACATTCACTGGCGAAAATTAGACAGACCTGATATGATAGCTTTTGCAATTTCATCTCTCCCTCCCCTCAGAGCGGCTAAGTCAAGCTCATACCGAACTAGGCAACTTTCGCAGGACAACTTAAATATCATAAAGTTAGATTCTGGTTGTTTTTTGTGTTTTTTTTTTAATGCACCAATTTCGATTAACAATTTACTGAAACATGTTATATCTACGTACCTGTTTCATAGTAATTAAAGTATGGTAATACTACAAAAATTAGACATATGCCACTTATAAATATTCAATGGACATCGTTTTAGCGAATTCCATACTTCCGAATTGAGGTTGTTCTCGAGACCGATTTTTTTGAAATTTTTTTTGACAATTTCTCTGATCCTAACTGTTTTCAGCGTACATTAAAATCTGTAGAATTCGAATGATTGTAGATATTTCCCTTTCAATCGACCACCCTTCGACGAATACATTGTCCATTCATCACAAGATTTCGCTGTTAGTCCCCGACTTTATCTTTATTACAAATTTACAATAAATTTTATTGTTATAATTCTCTAATTTAAAACCTGTCTCCGTAAGTGGAAAATGGGTTATTTTTGTTCATATTTTTTCAATCTACCGTCTAACTGAACCCTTTGGCTAACTCGCTTTCTCTCCGATTTTCAACAAGCAATGTTCCATACTTTGACATACTTAAATATACTTACGTTTAATAAAGGACTGTTATGGCAATTATTTTTTTGGGCTAATATTTCTTCCAACTGCTATAGGTCAAAATATGGAGTAAGGACATTTTTGATTTTTTATTATTATTAATAGTATTTTTCTTTTTATGCACCTAAAGGATCTAAAAGATTGGAAATATTAGTTAATTCCGGTATTGGTATAGGTTAATATCGCGAAAAAACTACGATTATTTTAAATTTAAATTTAAATGTAAGGTTTGACGAAAAGATACATACGGTATGTATACACGAGGATGTGTCTAGATCGTTTCTTTGGAAGGTCTATTCTTTTTAACAGATTTCCCATCAAAATCAAGTCATTCATGACACGATGAATATAATGACGCGACTTTTGAATTTTAACAGATCTTCAATGATCCTACATAAGAGAAGTTAATAATATGGTCCATCACATAGGGCAATACCCTATTCTCTTTCACTAAACGGACATTTTGGATACATACATACATATATACATATGTGTGTGTGTGTGTACAAGCTTTAGCGTCCACATTCTTTAAAATAATATAACTAAATTTCTTGTTCTATATATTTTTTTCTTTTGGCAAGGGGTTTAGAGGGAGACAAAATGAAAAATCGTAAAATATCCATTATCATTAGCGTTACGAAAAAAATATAGAAATAAATAATATACTGTGGATTTCTATATTTTTAAACATGTATACTCGCAGTCTAAAACATAGAAAAAAAAATCTTCTTTTTATACAAAAAAAAATCTGTATTTAGGCTTTTTATTGCAAAATGTTGGACGTATTCATTTTTGGTTAAAATCTGATGAGGACGAGGACGTGTTTTTTGGAAGAACAAAACTTTTAATATTGTCTTTGTATTTATTTGAAGAACTAAATTCGCAGAATATAATAGATGATTGAATGTGAAATAGAAAGCCCCAGAGCCCTGGACGCTAATCCTCGACTTTTGCTGCAGTTGATGGATTATTAGAAGAGCTGACAAAGATAACACGGTGGGGTCGACTGAAGAGTGAACTTGTCCGACATAGGTTCGGGGCAGTGAGTCCCAACGCGTGTAGAGGTGGAGAGACTCCTTTGTCAGTCTCATTGTCGAAGGTTAAGTGGTCAAGCAGGGTACCGGAAGAGAGAGACCATTGAGGTCATTGGATAGACGCAGTCCAATCAGAGATGACAGCGATGGGCTGTAAGAGACAACGATGGCAGGACAAGGAATACTGGAAAGGCGTTCTCATATTATGCATAACTCCTAAGGTAGAGTTTCCCATTACTAAGTTATAGGCAGCAATAAAAATTAAATTTTTCACCTACTAGTTGGCATAATTTTTTTTGTAATACAAATAGTAACAAAAATGTTAACAAATTTTCTGATTTGGTCTGCCTCAAATCTGCCCCTCTACCGATTTTTGCCATCAACAAACTCGTCAAATATGCCCCCCCCCCCCCCACCGCTCATGTATAGAGTAAAATTAGAAGAATAACGCTGTAGTGAGGATAGAAAATTATGATTATGGGACTTTGAGAGAAGAGAAGTGGAGAATGATGAAAAACGTGATGTCCTGCTAGATGTAGAGACCAGTAATGACGTCGTGGATGACGGGAAGAGAAGGTGAAGAGTTAGGGGCCTTGAAATGCTTGAGAGCAAGGATATTTCCTTTACAGGTTTGATATGCAGAAGATAATTAGATAAAAGCAAACATTTCCTCTGGAATACCCGCTGGATTTATCCCGAACAAAGAGTAATGTAAGAGGACTTATCAAAGATGGAGGAAATCTAGCCAGGAAGTTCTAGCAGGCGTTTGGGAGATTAGAAGACCAGGGTTGCCTACAGCCCACTGCAGACATTATTTCTAAACAATAAATGCAAATGGGGCCAAAAATAAATCTTACTACCTCAGCCGGGGATCGAACTCGGGTCTCCTTTTTTCCACACTTTACTCCGAGTCTAAACCCCCAAGTCATTAAAAAAAGAAATATCGAAAAAAAAGAGAGTCTAACAAATAGCCGACAATGTTCGCTCCTTCGAGTATAAGACAATATATTCGTCTCACTTGGAGTAATGTGCGGGGAATTGGAGAGAACATCTAACCTGCCTCAGTGGTTTAGAGGTCAACATACCTGCCCGGAAAGTAGGAGACCCAGGTTCGATCTCCAGTTGAGGTATTGAGATTTTTTTTTCTGGCCCCTATGCATTTCTTGTAGATAATTTAGCGTGGGATTAAATAGCACAATTAATTTAATTATTATTTCTGAACGCTCCTTCCCGTACCAGCCTTCATCTCCTTTCCGTATCAGCTTTAGTTATCAGTTCCGAAGTCTGTCTATATGGCTATATAATCACTAAAACGCCCATCGCGCAGGATCAATTATCAATTCGCTCAGAAAAGCTGGAGAGGATGATGTGCGTAAAACTTAAGAAGACTAGCTGAATCTAAGCAGCCCTGGGGGGAGTGAGGAATTGCATAACCTTCTTATTTATAATGTTGAAAATCTTTCAATATATGCGGGTTTTTTTTTTGTTTTTGTTTTTTATGTTATAGTAAGTAAATGTAAAATAATTAAATTTTACACCTTTTAAGATATATGGACTTTGTTACATTAATTACTTTATTTTTTTATTATTACACTCATTACTAAGAAGATATTAGAATACAAAATTTTGGTTTTCTTATAAATCCTCCATCCTCCTCATCTGATTTTAGCCAAAACTGAATTTATTTAACGTTATCAAAGAGGGAAAGTTGGGTTTGAAAATATTTTCCTTATTTATCTATCACAACATGGGTACAAAAAATCTAAGTACATTTGTTATTAGATGTTTTTGTTGGGGTTCGGTCAAGGTAGATGCAATTTATATTTTTTAAATCATCAGCCAACGTTTGAATGTGAGCCGAAACGTTGGCAGATGATTTTAAAAATACATATTTTTTACATTAGTATTTTGGATCTACCTTGACCGAACCCCAATAAAAAAAACCATCTAATAATAGTATTCGGTCAACAAAAAAAAACTCTTCATTTGAACAAATAAGTAGAATTGTGTTCAGCCAAAGAAGTCACTCAGACCTTGCCATACAGCCAAAAGCACATTCGCGAACGAATATTTGCTGTTACCCCCATGAACATGAATTCCACTAAATTGACAATGAGACAGCGAGTCCCTAATATGAATGGTTAGTAAATTGCGACTTGAAGAGTTCAACTTCAAATTCCACGATTATTTATCATAAAACCGAAAATAACGAAGGTATTTTTATATCTGGACTTCGTCTTTAGTCCACTCACTCAGTCGATATGTCAGACAAAAATTAATTCATTTAACGGTTTTCAATAGAAATACTAATTACCGAATTCGATTCCTAAGGAATGCTCGTACTATTCTCAAAGGTATGTCTTACATATTTTCTATTTTCCGTTTTTCTTTAAAATGCTATTGAATACAAATATTAGATACATTTTACAACGACTAAGCTTTTATTTTTATTTTTTTTTTGTGACTCCAAAAATAAGGAAGATATAGATGATTTTTTAATTTGTTCCTCTCACCAATTCTTTGGATTTCAGCCATAGTGGACTCAACTAACCGCTTGCAAAGAGAAACGAATTCCGTATGTTTATTTTAAAACTTAAAGACGCTAGAGTGGATATATATATATATATTTATGAGCTATGAGTTTACTCGGACCCACAAGGCCATAGAGGCCAAATGAGGGGGGGGGGGAGATACATCGTTAGTAGCGTTAATTCACTAGACCACTAGGGAAAGGTGGTGTGGTCAGCACTCTGTTTTGGAGCCTGAGTATTTCCAATTCAATGAAGAATGGTACCCAGTGCTGTGTGTCCCCAGAATCCTCTCATTTTTACATCAAAATTCATTAAAAAAGAAAAGTATAGAAAGAAAAAAAATAAAACTGTGCTCAGTGAGTATTGAACCGGGACTTTTAGCTAAAGAGTCCAGTGCTCTAACTTCCATGAACCCCAGGCTTCAGTTCCGAGTTTCGATAGCGAGAGATAGGAAAGTACGTCATCTACAGATCTGCCATTGATTGCAATTCAATATAATACCATTAATATAAATGAATCCGCGATGAATAAGTAAATATATATATATATTGGAAAATAACTTCAAAATGGAATGTACAGACGAGATGTGATTGACGGAAAGGAAGAGCCAAGGTCGGCGCCAGGAATACATGTCGGCGAGATAAACTCCTGGTTTCCACTGGGGTATTGGCATTAACAGTTCTCACGAGGCGAGGAACAGTGCTGGTTCAGCTAATCACGCCATTGTCGTATTGTCACTACAGCCATGAAATAGTGTCAAGAAAGAACCATCTTCATCATGAATATTTCGTACGGATATGTACGAATATCAAATATGGGTTTCAAAAATAAGTCTATTGCTAATGGTATAATCTTTATGATTTGTAAAATTGTCTTCCTTTCTTCTTTTTGCCATCAAGTTTTATCATGAAAATTTGGTAACTATTATACCATTAGCATGTATCTTGAAGAGTACATAGAAATACTATTAAAATTAGAAAAGAGAGAATATTGAGTTTAGAAGGGTTGTACCGTACATACTATTTAAAAGTTGTGGAAAAAAAATAGGGTCATGTGTGTATGTGATACAACTTTTTTTCGTGTTATAGATAGAGACAAGTGGATCTCTTCCCCGAAATAACAGAGCTGAGAGCCACAACCCTTGAATGGTTCCTGGCAAAGATAAGGTTATTATCAGCGTATCCGCTTGTGAACTCCATGAATGGAAGGCGAACGCAGCGTTCCGTAACTAAACATTTGAAGTCAATTCATAGTTCTGACGTGAACGAACTTAACAGCACCTATATTTGCAGTATTCTAAATTTGTTGGTGTAAGTTCCTTTATTAATAATTTTAGACATTTGAAAATGAAATACCAAGCACTTTCAGTACCCAGCAGACTCTTGACAAAGTAAATTTATTAACATTGGCTACTCAACAATCAAACTTCTATGTATATCCCAAAGATTTGGCGAAGAAAGATAATTTACATATAAAGGAAATAAATTTTATACAATACGAGGAGAGGATTGTCAGGAATTCGGTCTTGAGAGCTGAAGAATTTAAAACTTATATGAAACCAAAAAGTTTTTTTTTTCGCCAACGTTTCGGCCTAAATTTCAGCCCTTCGTCGGGGCAATGGGGGTGATGGGTGGAGACTCCTGCTCTACAGTGACTAAATCATGCCTGATCATGAGCCATCATAATGAAATTAGGGAATCTGCTTAGTTTACGGAGCTTTTGTGTGTCGGTCTCATTTTTTTTTTCACTAACGTTTGCTGAAATAAGTTGTAGTACAAGAAAAAACAATAAATTGGTCTTAAATGTTGTACAATAAATATTATCCAACAACGAACTGTCGGAAAACGAACGGAAACAACTAGCGCTGCATAGTAAAGCTTATTTTGAACTACTAATACAACCAATGAATCTTTTGTTTGGAGCTACATCTCTACTTCTTTTTTTTTTCCTGCATTCATGTGGGTTATCCCTAAGTACACACACACATATGTAATTGAGAAAGCTAGTCAGTCATTCTGTTATAATAGCCACATCAAAAGCGGGACAATTAAGGCAAAATAAATTTCTTTAGCGACAGTTAGTTTGATTTTTTGGGCAAGACATTGGTCTTACTTTCTCAAAAAATAAAATAAAATAAACTGCAAGATCTGGCTCCTACGCAAAAAAAACCAAAGGAGGACCGTCCAATCGCCCCCCCCCCCCACTAGGATTGAAAGGAGACCGGGATATTGGCGTCAAAGTTTCGGCCTCGTGGTCTTCCCGGTTCCCAGCAACCTTGCATTGGAAGAGGTAGAATGAGCAGGCATTGTACTACGGACTTGTGGGGTTCTCGGTTGAAAGCTGTATACGCACTGGTTGCACTCTCTTGCCTACTGCACTAATGTCTCTGTGATCCTGCCACCATGGAAATGTGAAAGAGGAGGAGCCAGTGAGCTAGTGGGGCGCTGTTGAAGGCCACCCAGTGCAGCTGTCCTCACCAGATGTAGGCTTTCTCCAGTCTGGCAGCATCGCCATTTCTTCATCACACAAGTCACTATTTCTTATGCGTATCTGCTCATTGTCATCTAGGCTAAGTTTATTTACTTCTAAACCTTCCCCTCGCTGACTGATCAGTTCTTATTTTTATTTGAACAGTATCCCCATAGTCTTTACCTCTAGACACGTTCCCCTCCAAGGATATCCAGTTATTGGCACTGGTATTTGTTCTTCTAACAACAAATTTGATAATATCTCCAAACACTTAAACACAAGGAGTCCCAAATATCGGCCAAGAATATTGGACCGCAAAGGACCAAGGATGCAGGACTCGTCATAGGTCCTTCAGATTGGCTCATTAAGTATTCCAATAACGTGTGTTCTTATTGGTGTCAGAACGTCCTTACTTCAGTGAGTACCAGCGGAGATGACCACACATCACCTTCAAGTATTCATATAAAAAACATTATACATGTTTGAAAATAAACCTAATATGAACAATAATTATTTACCGTATAATTAGCTAATACCTATAATAATACCTTATCTACTCTTTTCCTCACTAAAAGCTTATTAGAAATATTCTATTTTAGGGATGCATGAAGACTTTGCCATTTTCAAGCCTTGCTAAACGAAGACTTTTAATTATGGTAGAAAAAAGCGTCCTTATTTTTACAAAGAAAATGAGTGCATCTCTTACGCGTTACTCAAGCAGATATTCCACGTTTCATTCAAATTTAAAATAAATTCTTTCAACGGTTAGACATTAAATATAGAATTAAAGATTAGATACAACGGTTAGACATTAAAGATTAAATATAGAATTTAATTAGTGTATTTAAAAATCAAAAGGTCCCACCCAACCTTTGAAGAAACAATTTTCAATATTCTCATAGTTTGAGCTCAAATGTTAGAGGAAGTCAAATGTATATCTATTAAAAATATATCTACACGTTTCATCGTAAGTGAAACAATAAAGAATAAATTGAAAATTTTACAATTTGCCCTATATCCCTCTCAAATAATTTTAACAATTTAAGGCTCTTCTAAAGATCTGTAAAAATATCCCAAGTATTGAATTTAGTTTCTTTCTTTTAAAATAAAGTACAGTTGCTTTGCACATATACGTGATTTTTTTTTTTTTTTTTGTCTGTATGAGCATTGTAAGAAAAATATACACCTCGCATATGAATATGTTTGCGTGTGTGTTTGAGTACGCTATGGTATTCTAGCGTTACTCGTCTCCAGCAGGTCGTGGGTTCGAATTCTGGTCCTTACAGTTATTTTCTTAATTATCCTAAGTTCCGTACCAGATTGAGCTAAGGTCCAGGCTAGCGGGAGAACCTTGTGCTTCCTCATGAACCAAGACTCGAGTCGCGCTGGCGTTTTCATAAAAACCATCAACGAAATAAGTAAAGTAAATTTGATATTTGGGCCTCATATTGACTACTAAAATCTGTTTTTAGGCATCTGTTTTGTTTTTGGTTGAAATCGAAGATGGGGAGGGCTTGTTACGCAAAAATAGAATTGAATATCATTAATAAAGTCATTCGCATTAGTGTTATTTGTTTTAGTTTTTTCTTTCATTGTTATATAAAATTTAAAAGTTTAGTCTCATTTATATCCCCCTTGAAAGAATTACGGAAAATCTGTTTCCTTTACTCAGCTCCATTTTGAGTTGTTATTCGTTTCTTGGTTTTATTAAGAGTAATCAAAACATTAAGAGAAGGGCTCACACGAAACGGGTAATACAAATACAAATATTCAATATCTAGAATGCCGTGGAATTCATTTAACGCAGATCCTGCGTGACGAACTTCTATCAGTTATAAAAATTAATACACATCTATGTATATATACGCATATAATATAATGTAATATCGGCAAGACGGCAAAAATAATGTATTTTTTAATTAGTTAATAATTCACCATCATATATACCGACATATGCTTAAACTCACTCATACATCTATTCTAATCCTTTAAATTAAACTATCAATTTATATATCAGTATTGTTTAAAATACAACTATAATTGCAGCTATTTTCTTGCACCAGCTTATGAAGAGATTTATAAAATTAATAAGAACATTTTGCATACATTTGATATGTGTACAACTGTAGTTACATAAGCAAGATAAGATTGTTATTCTTTAATAGGATTTTTAAAATTATATTCCTTGATAAGTTGATATCTATGACGTCAAACTTCTTGGCGTTCAAAACATCTTTGATCACCTCAGAGCAGCCAAATCCCTCATCAGATATTTCAGTCTACTTTCTCTCAATGCAGTGTACATCTTGGCACGAAATGTGTAGAGGAAATCTTTTCACCACTTCACCACCGTACTTACAGAGAGTAGCGATACTCTGGTCTGTATTTGTGATTTTATTCAAATTCCATGGGGCGATAAGAACTCGTCAAGTCTGCATGCATTTCATCGACCCTTTTTGGAACAATATTTAGTTTGAAAATAGAGCGAATTAATGCGCAATACCTTACAATCGTAAGCAGTAAATAACTTTTTAATTATATTTATCAACATCAAATGTGGCCAAAACTAAATAAAAGTATTGAAAAAATATGAACTAAAAAATAATCTATTGAGGAACATTTTCATGCACTCACTTTAACCGACTTTTCCTTACTATTATACTCGTATTGTGGGGTAACATAAGTCAATCACTGTTCTTTATATTGTACTGACTGGTATTACGAATAATAATTAAGAATAATTGTAAATCTGCCTAGAACTCGCATGGATTGCCCAATTGACTTATACATATGGAAGAGGATAAACAAAATTGAATTATATGTGTAAATATACGTACTTTGGTAATATTATTTTTAGCACTTTTTTTTTTAAATGTTTATTAAATTAAACTATAATAAAAACTTTAAAAAATAAGCTGTTATGGTAAAATTAACTACTCTTTTAAAGAAAATTTGGTACAAATTCTGAAAAAATTTAGTAATAAAAAGCGAATGTGAAGTGCTT
>KZ807232.1:224228-243870 GCA_000696205.2 Oncopeltus fasciatus
ATATATATTTTTTTTTTAATTATCATAGTTCTGTTTGTCATACACTGCTAATTAAAGATAAGAAGGAAAAAACAAATATTTCTAGTCCCCTTATCTATAGCGTCCAAAATAGCATCTCCCCCCACCTCGAAAGTTCCATGGCTGACAATGAGGAGCTTGAACACAAACAAGACAATTGGCAGAACTAGTTAACACAATACAGATCTCCTTGGCCCTGAACTGGGAGGGTCATCTCAATCTCGACAAGGCGCACACAACACACATTCGAACATGATTCCCGTCGTTCGGCAGTACCGTCAGTCATAAATATGAACCGTGTGAAAATAGCGGCATTATTCCCCCTCCACTATGTCCTTTTCTAAGATGTAAATAATCAGTTAACTCTAACTCATATCTATATTTGACTTGACCAGTTTATTGATACATTTTCTAAAGGGGAAACGGCTTAGCTCAAGCTAATCTTGTACGGCAAATGTTTACTTATATCAGTAAGGCTGTTGAAAGTTTATCACTGACGATAGCAAGTGAAGGGGACTATGAGAGAGCTTGGACCAATGATGGTGTAAGATGCAGAATGTAGCTAACTACACTCCCTGCCGACATGCGATAGCACCTTATCTGTAAGAGTCGAGATCTCCGTGACACACACTAGCCTCCATCAGCAACCATTCAGAGATATCATTCGGTCCAATGTTTATTACTGAAAGGCTAACCAGATTACAAGACAATTTTGAAAGGTATCTGAAAAGTCGAGGAACTCGTCACACACTGATGGGCGATTTCAGGAAGACTTACGAAGACCTCTGAAGAGAGCTCTCTCATGAGGAGTTAGTTACAAATTGGGGAGACAGTGGCGCCCCCAAAAGGGCGTTCCGGTGGTGCATACCCTCCTTAATAAATTGTTAGTAGATTTCCCCAACACTTTTGTACCATGAAGGATCTTTTCTTCCTAGAAAGGAAAATTTCTAAGAACAACGATAAGGAAAATATTCAAGAATATAACTTCGAGGGTTAGTTGGTTATGACTTTCTGTTGCAAACTGATGAATAAATACAATTTTGAGATCAGTAAAATAGAAAGGGGATATTGAGAAAGACTAAATTTAATAAGCTTTTAAGTAATTACTAATGCTATAACATATGGTAAATATATAGATGATTCCTAATATAAGTACAAATTGTTTATGAAAATTAAAAAACTACGTTTTTTTGGTTTTTTTAAAAACTTTATTATTAATTACTTTCTACGGTTTTCTTTTTTTGGTATCTAATAATATGCTGGTTAATATTCACAGTATAAATTAATTTTTTAAAAATAGATAATTAAATAAATAATAAAAAAACTATATNCTGGCAATCCCTAAATAAGAAAAAAAAATATATATATATGAAAATAAAAATACAATACAAAAAAGAAGTAGAAAGAACTTAGCGTGTACTTCGCTTGATGGAGAAGCTGCCCAATGGCAGAACTCCTAAATCTCTATTTACAATACACAGGTTGTTTTGTTTTTTCTCTTCATATTATTTTTTATGAAGTGTTGGCATTGAGAAGGCCATTTCCTATTCCGGCGACGTGGTGGATTACCATGATGGGTAATACTGGATAGAGTTTGGGCTAAAGGATTGGGATGCATGGATAGGTCAGAGTGGAATTTATTAAAAAGGGTTGTAATGATGTCTTTAATTAAAGGGATTTTAAGGTCATTGTGGAGTAAGGAGTTTGCGACGTAGTAGGGTGCATCGACTATTATTTTTAGGATTTTAGATTGAAAGGACTGTATTCTTTGTATGTTGGATGGTTTAGCAGTTCCCCACAGTTCGACTCCATACGTCCAGATAGGTGTCAGTAACGTCTTATAAATGGTAAGTTAGTTGGTCACAGTTAAGGTTGACTTGCGGCTTAGTAGCTTTTAAAGTTGTCCAAATCTCCTAGTTAGTTCCTGAATATTGATTTTTATATGTGTGTTCCATGTTAGTCGGGAGTCAAGATGAAAGCAAGAAGACGCAGTCAGAAAATGGGATAGGGATGTCATTAAAGTAAATTCTGACAGGTTGTTTCTTCCTTAGTGTGAACGTAACATGACAGCATTTGCCTTCGTTGACCGAACTACACATTAAAGAAAATATTATGATTGTCAGAATGAATTTCGAGAGCCACAACACGTAACTCGTGAATAGTTTAGAGCCAGTGATAGATGTTATACTTGTTAAACTCACAGCTTTCTCCAGCTCATAAGATCTAATTAGTCACTCACCATTCTATTTATTGTCTTTGGTCATATTCAATGAAACTTGAGAAATCTACTTAGCTTGAGGAGCCACTGCGCGATGAGTTGATTTTTTTTTTTTTTTAATATTAAAGAGTTAATATTAAATTGCAGAACATGGATACTACGATAAAATTATAATATCATACTTGAGAGGGATTTGTATTAGCGCTGACATATGGAGATGATAAACGCCAGCTATCAGCTTTAGAGATAAGGCTATCCTAAGGACTCTAATTCTAGACCTTGACATAACAGTGGAAAAGGATAGATTTGCAGGAAGGGAAGTGAAGTTATGCTTTCAATTCCTTTGATGAGATTGGAAATGCTAGCAAGGCATTTAGGCATCGTTTGAAGGAATGAGACAGAGGCCACCTATACTAGGAAGATACATGTTTCAGCGCATGTGGAACGATGGCGTGAATGACCTGGCAAGCGAAGAATGGGGGGTGACTCGCTACAACTACTATCTTAAATTTTAAATGTAATAAGGGTGTCTTCGAAATATAATGTGAAACCAATTAAACTAAAACAAGACAAAGGCCAATAAGTTATAACAATTATAATGTTTGGTCCTCTAACCCCCACCTACCACCTCATCCTAAATTCGTTTTTGAGCTAAAACAGAACATAGAAGTAGGGGATGTTGCGATGTCAAGTAAAAAAATCCATCTGATTTTTTCAACTTAGCAGGCGTAATATCTAGGTTAGAGTAACGAAACAACACGTGTTTGTTTATTGATAAAAGAAACATTTAAGTAGTTACACAGCGGAATTGAACCGATGTGAGTGGGGTTTACCGGAACAGTAAATTTTAGTCATAGCCATGTATTTGGTCTTAGATGAAGTAACACCATATAAAGCTGTGATATAAAAATGAAATAATACCATTCTTTATTTATTGTTAAACTTTTCATGCAAACACTTTATCAAATATGTCCTAAATACGATGATTCACTATTGACAAATTATTAAAAAGTTGTTCATTTGAAAACATGAGATGTAAGGCCATGTCCACACAACATGCTATTTTGAGGTAATTGTTGTAAGCCATACACTATACTATTGTTATGAATTTAACTGTACTATCATTATTAGTAATAACATTGTTCTATTATTAGTAATAATATTGTACCGTAATTATTAATAACATTGTGAAATTATAATTAATAACATTGAACTACCATTATATGTCTTGGCCCTGTTGAAAATGTTATTTTCACTGGAAGGTGGGTCTGTTGTACTTAATAAACTGATTATCACTAGATATATTAAACCGAATGATACAAGGTACAGTATTTGAAATTTAGTTATAAGAAAAAATATTTTAGGAAATTCAATTTGTTCATTGCAATTTATTTATTTAATGATTTATTAGTCAGAAAATTATTTAGTGATAAATTTATTCTCAGGTGATTGGGCAGTGATAAAAGAATGAGACAGCGAAGCTAGAAGGAGTATTGAATAGTTCTATACTCTTGATTAACTTTATTGTCGTCATATATTCCTTGCCAGTAATCTAACTTCAGAGGATGTTAATCACTGAACATGACTGTGCATTAGTCGTGCATTGCAATACAGGACAAATGTGCCATGTGTTCTTATTCCCTTCATATAAACGGGAATAAGGGTTTAGAACTCTAGCTCCCATTTAAGTACCACTAAGTTCCATGTATTTTTTTTTTTTTTTTTTTCTCCAAACATCAATCAAATATAACGATTAGAACGACTTCCTATAAACTCCTACTTACTAATATATTTAGTTGACGGTTTGCCGTAGGGAGCCTAATTACTGAATTTGGTTCCAATATTTAAGTAAAGAATTCCGCTATACCTTTGAACATATATATTCCTATTTATGAAGAGAGGATTTTCGGGAATTCTGTCATGACAGTTGAACAATTGAAATCTAATTTGTAACCAAAATAGTTTTTATTTTATTCTATAAAAACTATTATGGTTACAAATTAGTTTTTTATTTGTTTAACTACCACGACCGAATTCCCGAAAATCCTCTCTTCATAGATCTTAACGGTCAACAATTCATATCATATTGATATATACCTGTATATATTTATTATATTTAATATGTATTTTTCGTAGAAATTTCATACAATTCAAGCGTTAGGAAATAACGTTTTACACATTTTGTGTTCTATAATAGTTTCGTATTTTTAACATTGACGACTACTCCCTCAAAATTTCAGATTGCGGACATTAGACCAAGATGAGATCATGTTATATATATATGGACCGTATTTTTTTGCTGAGCAAAATTCGTTGATATGTAAAAAAAATTTCAAAGAAAATTAAGCACAAAAAAACTAGGTCAAAGGACAAATTGCACATTTAAAAGTAACAATGATAGTTTTGACATAATGAACTTTAATAAAATACATTTATTGAGGGGATATCCCAAAAAAAAAAGGGAATAAACAGAAAATATAAATTTTCCTTAAACTATTCATCGCTCTAAGAGTACATGTCATAGTTAAAAGTAACATAATGATAGTTTATGAGGGTTTCAACTATATAATAAAGTACACATAAATAAAAAATATAATTTCGCCTACATTTATTTGTGATTTTTAAAAGTACCATTATGATGGCATGTGGTGATATTATCTTGATATAAAAAATGTATTGTTGGGGGGTGGGGGGACGGGGGTATCACATTGAAGTATATAAACATAAAATCGATTTTTTTTTCTTTGAAGTACTGATTAGCGAATATCATGTCGACCTACCTCGGGGTCGGTGACGGGGAGGCCGTGGTAGTTCTGGATGTCCTCCGGCGGGATGTTGAGGCCTAACCACCGCTTGTCACCGAGCAGCACCATCGCGCCCAGCAGACCGGCAACCACTGGCACGCCAGACCTTGGAGCCGCATATCTACCTCGCTCCCCACCCGACTGTGTACGCGTCACGCACTGGATGCGTAACCCGAGCGCATTACTCCCCTCCTCCTCATTCCAGCGACGGACAACTGGTTCGCCAAAGGATTTTTCTATTTACCAAATCAAAAGAGCATAAAACAGTTTTTAAAATAAAGAGATGCTGTTAATTTCCGATTAGATGTTTCAAAAGCCACTTCTTCTCGGCAGAATTTTTGTCCAGCGGGAAGTCCAGCAATTATTCCTTATAATTAAAGTTACTAAATTACGTACTGAAGCCAAAATCAGTATTTAGGTTTTAAATTGAAAACGGTCAAATAAATTTAGCTCAAATTGAACGAGAGGGACGGGTGGGTTTAGAGGAGGAGGACCAACGTTATATCTTTTTCATTAGCGTGACCAAATAATGAACAGAATGTGATTAGTTCTGTGAGAAGAGCTTTGTCAGGGATTCGGTCTTGGGAAGTGGAGAATTAAAAAGTGATTTTTAAACAAAAACAAACTTTTTTTTTTAATTTTCGTCAACATTTTGGTCTAAATTTCAGGCCTTATCAGGGCAAAAAGGAATATTTGGAGAGGGAGAGAGAGAGAAAGAAAGAGAGATTCCTGCTCTACGCTAACTTAATCATGACTGAGTCGTAATTAGTTTTAAACCTAACTTTCTTAACATTTATTTTCTTAAACTTGTTTTTTATTCTTAAAAATGAATATTAAGAAAAATATTATTATGAGTATGTAACTTCGAGATTACAGTGGGCTCTCATATGTAAAGAAGGAAATTCAGTAGTTAGAAATCGGATAGCATGGAGGTGGCATTTGGAGGTTCTGTGTGACAATGACAGTTCTGATAAAGTACTTAGATCAAGATTGGTGCATTCACCTCATAAGTGTTCCCTCTCCCCTCCAAAGCCCATCTTTTCATCTAAAATAAGTATTCAGATCTAATAAATTTCTACTTATTATTTACAAACCCTATATAAAATATGAGAGATGTTATTCACTAAACCTAATCCTATTACTGCTAAATTGGGATTTTACAAAACAACGAAAACAGTTTATCGCATCTCTAATACAATGTATAAGAGAAACAATAAAAGAGAGGCCAGGTGTAGGCTCAGGCGCGTTATTATTGTTCTGGCAGCCTGATATTTTCCCCGTGAAGAATGATACCCAATTAGAGCTGTAGAACACCAGGGATATCCTCTGGATCATTACGGACAGAAGCAAAGAAAGAAAAAACGAATAGTGCCCCGAGAACACTGGACGTAGGTTCTGGTTATACCTGTGCCCTGACCACAAAACCCCTCCTCCGTACTCCATTTGTAGGTGGGAAATGTTCACTCTCGGACATAGAAGACTCCTTCGGATTTGTTCGAGGATCATTCTGTTGCTCGGGTCTCCGAGCCTCGTTGCAACGCTCGTTCCACTCGTGGACGGAAAAGTAACTTTTGGGTTGGGTTCAGCATCGCCCATGGATTATTAACCATTCTTACTCTCGTCTTACTACGCTTATTAACCAAACACCGTTGACAAACACAAACCACAACAATAATAGCGACAATCATAGATGTAAGTTATGTGGGTAGGATATGGGCTGCGTAACTAAGCGAATTTCCTACGTACGATGGACATAGATGAGAGTAAATGGCGAATTACCTCTTATAAGCCTCAAAGAACAGGAAGCGTAAAACAAAAGAAAACTAAACAAGATGTTCACGTAGGCTTCCACAGTCATCAGATGTATGTAAAGTTTTTTCTGGGTTGGACCGTGTAAAGTTTTTGATGGTTGCCGAGCTTTCGCACATCCTGTGATGGCTTCTTCAGGGCTGAATAGAGAAAGCCTCTATTCTCTATTCAGCCCTGAAGAAGCCATCACAGGATGTGCGAAATCTCGGCAACCATCAAAAACTTTACACGGTCCAACCCGGAAAAAACTTTACATAAACTAAACTAAGCTTATACTTACTGAGAATCTTGAGTAGGAAAATTATTCCAATTATATACGTAAATATCTTCATCAACAAGCGTTTTTCTTTAAAATGATACAGAACACAAACTTTCTAAATAAGATTTCAAACTAATTATTTAGTACAAATATTTTCACAACTATAACAGAAATATACATATAAATTTTATAAGATAGGCCTTTTTCAAAAACCTCTCTTCCCCTAAAACGATTTCACCCACTACTCGAACTCAAACAACAAAAATAAGCTAAAATATAGAATTTGGCTTCATTCCTTTAAAAACTGCAGTCCTTCTCCTAAGTAGGATAGATTAAAATTCGTTGAACATTTTCAAAAATCGTGTCGTGGTACCCTGAGGGAAATATGCTGAAGGCCGTCAAAATTTGCTTATCATACTTTCAGCGGGCAATACAAATTAAATCCAAAGAGAACTAATATTAAAATTAAATTATAAATTAAATGCGGCTTCATCGAAAAATATAATACTACATAAAGTGTGAATCCCGAAATGGAGATCAAGTGTTCAATCAAACTTTTTCATATATTCATCAGAAAATTTCAAGTTGTCGGCACAAAACCAAATTTCTTTTGACCCCCCTCTACTCACCAACTTCAAACCTTTTGAAGGTAGACTCCACATTTCAATTTTTTCAATCATACTTCATGGACACACACACATGTGTATATATATATATACTTATTCATATTGAAAGAAAGTGATATTTTTTAACTAAATTTTTTTTCCTACCTTCTATTAAGATCCAAATTACTTAATTTTTCATAAATAATTAATGATTACTTTTTAACTTTATCATTTCCACTTTCCCACTGATAATTAAAAAAAAAAGAAAACAAGGATTACAAAAATGTAAACAATAGCTCAAGACTTGTAATATTAATTGAATTAGAGGAATTCACAAATACTTAAACAATTTATAAAAAAAAAAACGTGAACATCACATTATAAATAACTACTACATAATTCAAGTGTAAGTTTACTTGTGTATGATAAGATTTTTTACCCACATCTTTTCCTCCTTCTATGTAGTATCCCCACTAAGAAATATCTTTTCTTTTTTTTTTTTAACTAAAAAATTATCTCATTGCCTCCCCGTGAATATATGTAGATATATCCAGATATAACGTAGATAGCATTACTGTACAAATTTAAGTAAAATAAATAATGAGTACAATAAAATAGAGTGATTACGCCTGCGTAATCTTTTCTTATATAGAAATATATAAATAATTACATAAACAATACGATCTATTAACTCCAGAAATTTATTTTTTAAGTGAATCTCAAACGCATGTCTATTATGTCACATTTCACTTGGAAACTAAAGCTGTCATAAAAAAATCAATACTTTACCAGGGGAATAACCCCCCCCCCCCTCCTCACACACACAGATAAAAAAAATTAACAAATGTTATCAAGAAATGAAATGGTAACATAATATACTCTCAGCGCAAACAAATCTACCAGAGGATCGGTAGATGAATATATGCAAGGAAAAACTTCCTTTAGAACAACTTCTTAAGTTTGGTGGTGAAATGGCAAATGCGGAACGATAGATTTTTTTTTCGGCAATCGTCAAAGCAAAACTCAGACTCCCCTAAAGCGAGCAGTATCAAAGCACATTGTCTGGATTATCTAAATACCCCTATCAAAAAGTAGCTATCCCCTCAACTTGTTCCTAAAGCAACATGTCAGTTCCCCATCGCAGTGCGCAAGAGCTCCGAATACAGCAGAATTCTTGAGGTCAGTTATCGGACATGCTATCTACGACACTTCAACTTAACATGATCCAAAGCCTCTTAAAGTAGCTGTTATTATTCGCTCTCTATCGGAAGGCGTACACCAGTGTAAGAATAAACCATCACGGGGCTCCCGAAGCCAGACAGGCCAAAGTCAGCTCCTTCATCACAGGCCTGAAACCCGACTAAGGACTGATAAGAATTTCCATAGAAAGTTAATGATCCAGACAAAACCCAGCACAAGTGGTCATACAGCAAAAAAAAAAACCAAAGCAGGAGGGGGGTACTTCAGAGAGGGCTTAAAATAAAATATAAATATTTTGAACAGCTATAGAACCCTTCTTCTTCATATTAAGCAGATCAAAGACTTTTCTAATGATTCAAATGGATGTTAAGACGTAATACAAATAAATGCATATATAAAAATAATATACTCCTTATTTATAATATGTAGAACTAAATTTACATTATATAGAACTAAGGTTTTTATAATGATCCAAATGGATGTTAGGATGAAATACAAATAAATAAACATATAAACAAAGATTAAAAATATCTATATCTTAAGGTTCGTATAAACAATTTAATTTACGCATTATATTATTTTTAATTAGTTTCTATTTAACCAGAATTAGAAAAAAAAATTTTTTTCATCACGTTTTATAGCATGTAAATATGTTAAAAAATAATTAAAAAGCTATAAAAATTAATAATATAATAATTAACAAGTTATAAACAATAACGAATCAAGCCTCCGCTGCTTTGGGACTTAATCTTAGAAGCAAGTATCAAGGTCTCAGTGACAAGCACACTTCTTTTTTTTGCAGCCATCTTTATTCTATAGCTCCGTGCATTTCACTCCCTAAGTTTCTTGACAGACAATGCCCAACTAACTGAAGATGGAAAAACATTCAACCTTAGTGATAACTGGGCGATCAAGACTAGATAATTCCAAGATCGATGGCCGAGTCTCTGCAAAGGGATAAGCCCGCTTCGTTACTCGAGGGAGGCAGAAGGAAGACACGGCCTCTCTGCTCTCTGACAGACCACACAATTCGCCATGATAAGGATCACGACCAAGGCTGTCTTCAAGGAGCACAAAGAAGCGAAGGATCGGACTCAGACAAAGAAGGCGCTAACAGACTCTGGAGTAAATTACTCTCGACCTGAGGCTGTACAACGCAGAGGAGGATCACTGACTAAGGGGTTATCATTTTTCCAGGCACAGTGCATAAAATGGAATTTATTTACCAAATTGAGGAAATAAAATAAAAGACTCTAATAATAAAGAAACTAAAAAAAGGGAATGTTACGCAGGATTTTGCCAAAAATTAAGCGAATTCCTCAGTACCTCAGTTAATAAATAACTGTGTTTTTGACTTTCCATTTTGTGCAAACCAAACTCAATCAATGTTCCGATTTCCTAATCGCACACAAATTTTTTTTTTTTCAAAAATCAGACACGAAAGAGATGCGTAAACTGAGCAGATTTATCATCTTTCAATATTGCGGTTATTAAGGAGAATTAATTCCTAAATTACACCAAAAGTGAGAAAGAGCAATGGAGGCAAAAGTTAGGGCCCCTAACGCCTGCTAGACTAATCTAGAGGGGAGAGGTGGGGGCAGACCACTCAATCATCTTAGTTAATTTTTAAATATCATCATTATTCAGCGCTTTTGTGAATATCTTGCATGTAAATTCAATTTTGCATCCCTTCAATTAAATAATTTCGAATAGCGCTGATAATAGTGAACATAATGCCAATTGTACCCCTCTCCAACACTTGATTTCACCTCAAATGAAGCAATAATCAAATGAATTTACGTACATAGTACGGATTAGGGGGGAATCAGCTCTCTTATATATATATATAACATTAAATATCTTCCTTAATAAGAGTTTTTTTTTTTTTTTGTTTTTTTAAATGTTATATGAGTGTTATGTAATTATAGGTTTTTTTTCTTTTTTGTAACAATCATATTAACAATTTCAAAAATTTATTTTGGATCATTTGTTACAACAACTGTGATTATTAATCACATTTATTTGGTAAGCAGTTAGGGCAAATCTAAATGATCTGAATAAGAAAAAATTGACAGAATTAATCAAAGAACCTTCATACCAAATAATCCACAATCAAACGGATTTAAACATATGCCTAAACATAATTTCTAGGCTAGCTCTTATTCACACTTCTCTTATCAAAATCATATCGTGATAAGTGCTGCCTGATTACATATTCTATAATTTTCTATAACATTGATAACCGTCAAATATACATTACCTCCACGCCAACGCACATGTACACACAATCCGCTTTGGTTATTTATTTCGACAGCAAACTGATATTCTTGTCTTAATATATAATGACATAAATATAGGAAGACAGAAAGTATAATAAAAGTGCACTTTTTCTTCAAGTATCTAACTCCCTCAATAAATGTCAAGAGCCAGAAAATAGATGCTGATCGTCAGGTAGCCTAGGAAATAAAATGATCTGGAAGTAGATGAAGGGAACGTTTACAATGCAGACCTTTGTCGAATTGCAGGCCTGGCAGATATATTTCCAGGGAAGAAAAATTTAGACCATCACCAGTCAGCCAACAAAGAGGAAGGAATCCACCATATGACCACTAACAAATAGGACTGAGGAATTAAGAAGGATCTGACATTCAACATTTTCAGGCAGTAAAACTATAAGTAGTGCCGTTTTTTGGTATAACCTCAAAATAAACCTCACGGACCTGGACAGTTTGCTATACCTTTCGTATAACTGCAAGGAGTATTGTCTGATCCCCACAGCCGTCCGTACGGAATTCTTCTCAGAGCTTTTATTCTGAAGCTATAAGGGCTCATTTTTTTTTTTTTTTTTCAAAAATATGTCAGAAAGTCATTTAACTAGCCATGGAGCTGTTTAGCTAGCCATGAAGGGTCGCAAAACCATGGTCTTTGATTTGTTGAACTATCAGGGACTCTACCCTACACATGGAAAGCCTTTAGATTTTTTTTCTTATTTGAGATCATTTTCAAAAACGTCCATGAGCTTATCCCAGATGAACATGAACAGGCTCGGTACTAACTGTTCGATCTCGACAAGGAGAACGTTTATGAGAGAATGTACAACTCAATTCGGCAGAGGAGAGATCTACTGAGGATTCTTCTGTCGGAAAGTTAAGAATTCCTCTTCAGTGGTATATTTTTAACCACTTTTGAAAGAATTCCAAGAGTGTACAATAGAACAGAGATATCTACGCAGGTTTTTCGATATTTTGGAATAAGAAAATACTATACTATTTCCAAATAATAGAGATTGAGTATGGCTAGATAAGCTAGCTACATAGATGAGAGGATTATTATTGCTACTGGATCTCGGCAGGAATTTTTGCTTCGGCAAGCGGTTGAACTAGAAATCAGGGCTGACTGCTGTGGAAGATAAGCTAGGAGACTCTCGGCTTCAGAAACCTCAGGTGGTCCTGACCGTAATGGTATCAGGAAGAGTCGACCAGTGGGAACACACACACATGCTGGGTACTCTTCTTAAGTTGTAAGTCTGCGAGAGATGTCGCTGGCATGTTCAATGCCCTTAAAATAATATTATCCGAATTCGGTATTTAGGCTGCGAACCGTTAAATTAATATATTTTTGCTAGAAATCTGGGACGAAGGAAAATGAGAGGATTTAAACCAGGAACAAATAGAATACTCAATACCCTTGTTGTTATTAATGCTATATTAAAAAAAAAAAAAAAAAAAAAAAAAAAAAAAAACCACTTTCATTATTTGGAGAATGCTGGTATAAACATTTTTTGTTTATTTATTGAAAACATAAAAGAGTTCATAAATTTTAACAAAACAAATTGAATAGTAATCTAAGCTGATTTCTGGGAACATGCAATTGTGTTTTAGGTTGGGATCATGCCAATATTATTAAAATATCAATGTTTTCTAATATATAAATAATACAATTGCATTAAAATTCAAATTTCTATAACAATTTTAATCTATTCCACAATTAGATGCACAAGAGAAGAATTGCTTCTTTAAAAGAAAAAATGAATTAGAAACAGACCCAACTAACATATTTTCATAACATTATTCTAAATGGTGGTATTGAGATATAAAGAGATGAATTATTAAGAAAAAAATTTTTAAAGATAAGAGAGAGTATAAAAAAATAGTTAATTATTGCAGAAAACATTATATAATTGTTTATTTACCTACAGTTTAAAAAATATTTAAATAAGAATTTTTAAAAAAACTTAATTTATGAAAATTGTATTCCTCGTTAACTATTTCTAAACACTTTTAATAAAACAGAGAATAAATAGATTATTATAATAGAATAAAAGTAAAAAACTGCATTCAAACCTCATAAAATCCAATTCTGAAATTTTCCAATGTAGTTGAAAATTTAGAAAAACACATAAAAATTTTTTTAGCTGCTCTATATATATTTCCTTCTGATCGATATAAAGGCCATTTGAGTGTTTCAACAAAGTTGGGGGAACAATATTAATTTGAAAAAGTCTATTTTAAGTACATACGACAAAGAAATATCAAAAACTGTGTTAACAAAAAAGTACATAGAAGAGCCTATGATAGAAGTCTATATGTATAACAGACTCAGAATTAAAAGTATTGTGAAACATTTTTTGAGTTGTTGGTTTAAGCGAACTTGTAATCAGGCAACTAAATGTCAAATTTTATAGAAATCAGTAAAGTATCAGACTATAAATTTAGCAATTATCAGTTGATAAGTAAGTAATAAGTTGATAGTAAAAAAATTTTGAATTCTGCTTGCCTAAAATAAACACTAAATTTTGAGAGGTTTTTTTTTTTTTTGTTCATTAGAAGTTGTTGTATAAGTCAAGGATATGGATAGCTGCCTCTGGACTTTTGTCTCAAGTGCTTCATGTTCAATTCCCACAAAGAATAGTTGATTTTTCTTCCAGTGATTTTGTTTGTAATGATTTCTGTCATGCATCAATTAGGACAAAAAACAAATCCATTTTTGTTTACCTGTGTTATTTAATGTCAAATTATTGTCATATTTTTTTTAATTACTTCTAATTGAGAAACTATTTTCAGAAAAAATGTGTTTAAAATAAAGGAATTCCAAAAATTGTGTGCTGGGTATAAACGTACATTTCCTGCATTTTGGTATACAGAGGTTTGACGGCAAGTGCCATAGTAAATTATTATTAGATTTGAAATAAAGATTTTTTTTTTCTTGCTCCCTCTTCAGGATGGCGGGTATATTTTATTTAATTTTGGCAATAGCCTGAAGATGCCATAATAGATGAAATACTGAACGAATATGCATAACTATAAAACTTAAAAATAATTTTCCCAGTAAGAACTGGGACTAATCTTTTAATGGCATCCTTTGAGCACTGGTGCCTATTTATCTTTTCTTCTTTTTTTTCAATCATATGTCTTGACACAGTAAACTACATCTTTACGATAGTGATCACTACCAGAATGTTACATAATGTTCAAAACATTTTCAAACTTATGTCACAGACTTCAGGTATTTAGTATAGAAAAGATCACTTTAGTCAATTTAAGCGGTATAGTATTCATAATTTGCAATTGATCCAAATGAAATTATTATAATTTTCTTATCAGAATCATACATCAATGTATTAAATAAAGTTTCTATAAAACTATTCAAATTATCATTCTGCAATAATTGGTTCTAATTCCACAGGTAATATATTGTAATGTATTGAATAAAAATATTCATCCCCTTACTAGAAAAGCTTATTTAATTAACATAAAAGATCTTGTTGCAGAACATTTGTTAGAGCAGATAAGTTTATTTTTTTAGAAAAATATTGTAATTAAATTGAAAAACCAAAACCAAAACACCTCCCAGCAAACTTTCATTAACTTGACTCTGATTGCATCCAGCCAAAACAGCTCGTGGATGTCTGCTGCTCCAAATGTAATAAGAAATTAATATACTCTTTGTGAAAGAGTATAGACTCAGACAGCTGTCAGAATAATAATTTAAAGGGAATTGATTAAGCTTGGCAAAATTTCAATATTACCTGCAATTAAAAAACATGACTACAAAAATATATTAATACAGGAGAACATAAAAATGTCCCAAATTAGAATCATAGATTTCTAAAAATTAAGTGACTTTTAAGTAAATTAAGAGCTGAAGAAAAATGCTTGTTAAACAATGACAATCTAGAAACATTAGTATTGAAATAACCAATTATTTTATTATTTCTTAAGAAATAAGAGCAAATCAATCATAAATAACAGCTCTAGAAATGATAAATATCTCAGATAAAATAACTCATTAAACAAAGATATCAGTTAGTATAATGGGAAAATTATTGTTTGTTTTCTTTATCATATGAGTAGGAACAGAATTAATTTTACCAAAATAAGAAGTTCACAGATACCAAATTAATTAAAACAGATAACTATCTACCTCGCAAAGAAAGGAGATAGTAGTAAACAAGATATTTTTAGAGACAGTAAATACAGAGGAGCTAAGATAAGGCTAGATAAGGTAGATGTATAAATTCTCTGCTTGCGAAGGCATTTGCCTATAAATAAATTATAGGAAGAACAAGGTTAGTGGTAGCTGACCTTATCTCCAGAGCTGAGGCAGAATTTGTTCATTTCAGACATTACTTGTTCAATGTCAGTCATACTGGATGTTCACTCGAGACTGATGCATAACCTGCTATAAAGTGTAACCCTGCCTCTCCCTCCGCTCCCTCCCACCCTGAGGTTGTCTACTTTTGCTTGGACTTACACTTTGACAGAGCAAAATCAAGGTCAACAGTAGCCACTTGGACAAGTCCATCTACGCCTCCATCACTCGATCTGGACTGGAGCAGACAAGGAGGCCTTAGCCATGACCTTCAGTGACGTCATAAGACCTTCACTTCTACCGACCACAAAAATATTGTGTTTTTCTGGTTGTAATAAATTTCAACCATTCTCAAATATTAACAGAGAAAATTCGTAAACCGGAGCATTAAAAGTAGCATTCTTTATTAGAGCAGATGGGAGGGGAGGGAACTAAATAAAAACAATGTTAACCCTTATTTTAACTATCTATTGTTCTCGAGCGAAAAGTATATTTCAGCCACTAATAAACTACTAATGAATATTATTATATAATGAAGTCATGTTAGTCTCAAATAACTATTAAAGCGATCACACCAGGAGCAAAATGAGGTGGATTAGAGATAGAAACACACACTTGGTATTTGTATTTACAAAGTAAGCTGGTATAAACCTCAATTTAACTAGGCATAGCCCAAAATTTTGAGCACTTTTTTACTAGTGATCTTTTAAGTAAAGTTTTAAATAGTCAAATATTAAATGCTGCCAAACAATCTACCCCATGACTAAAAATCAGAATAATAATTTAATTGTACCATGGTGGTCACCTGCTTGTAACAGGGTTTCGAAAGTCAGGAAAAAATTACTGAGCAAAGTTAAGCGAAACCCAACAAGTGAATTGTAACTAAATTAAAATTAATATTCATGAATTAACACAAGGGTATTGAGCCAAAAAATCAATACAAAAGGGTTATTGGTTTAGAAAAATGAAAATTGAGTTTTACGAATTGAAGTCGCTTAATAATATATTAAAGAAATATATCACGCAGACAGCATTGTATGAAAGAATTAAATTCACTCTAAATCTCTGAAGAAAGCTGAAAAGCGGTGATACCATTTTAAAATATTATAATATTGCTTTATATAAGAAAAAATTATATAACTCAGTTGAATTAATATAATCCTAGAACTGTAGATCATTGAAATTAAATTAACTCCATTTAATTTAAATGTTTAATTTAATGTTTATTACTCACTAACAGCTGTGATCCTTATAAGGTTCAATGAACTTCAAATTTAATTCGTCACATATAGGTGTCATTTTAATAGTTTAACGGCCAATATATCACCAGCTAAAATATTGCAAATCCATTGGCCCACAGAGCTTATCACCCCCAATTACAGCATCAGTAGTGGGGGGTGGCTTCTCAGGTCCTACTCTCTTTCCTCAGTATACTCCTTTTGGCATTTTTAATGTAATAAATAATATTAAAAAAACGAATGAAATGTAAGAGGGTTTGAATGGATTTATAAGAGTGTGTATAAGGAGACACAAAATTGGAAGTGTAACTAAATATATGTGTAAGGGATCTTGTTATAAGTGGATGTATAATTGCAAATTTGAGCTAAAGTGAATATAAGTGAGGGTTTATATGATCTTATAAACGAATAAGAATTTATAAGTAGACTGAAAAGTATATTTATAACTTGATGGATACATAAATGGATCTATTTGTGAATGGATATGTTGATTTACAAGTTATGAATGGATTTATAAGTAAATGAATAAGGAGGAGCATAAACGAGAGAGATAAATCCAAATGCATCAGGTGCCGAGACTGCTATTCATTTCGTGACGACAATCAACAAAAATGAAGCTGATATACTTTTACCTGGCAATTCATACCTAATAATGTACCCTAAAGCATACAATTTTTTTATTGGGGGGGGGATCTTTCCTCCTCCATTTTTTTAAAAGCAAAAGAGTTTCTACAGGAAGAAAATATGGGAATTGTAGATCACTAGTAAAAAAAAGTGCTCAAAATTTTGGACGACATCTAGTAGTCATTTTTTTTAAACTTTTATTTATTACCTTGAATAAAATAAAAACTTTCTCTAATTTGATGTATAATGAGAAACAATGAACAAAATAAAATAAAATTCAACGACAATCGCAGGAAGAGAGAAGGGGACCAATGACAACACTCTCAAATTATTTACAAACTCATTCATTAAGACGGATTCATCACCGGCGAGGAAGCGGGGACCAAAGTCCTACATATAAATGTTGTGTGTGTGTGTGTGTGTGTGTGTGAGGGAAAGACTACACGCTCTTGCGTCTACAATTTTTAAAATAAAGAGACCAAATTCGTTATGGAGCCCATATTAGAAACCAAATTGGTTTCAGCAAATTTCTGAAATCCGTTATGGAAAGGGGGATTTAAACCTCCCCCTCCTCTTTAACCCATTAGGTTCCAAACCTTATTCCATACGCTTTTAAAAAATAAAACAAGTTTAGGAAAATATTAAAGAATCTGATTTCGAGCGCTAAACGGGCCCTTTCATCTTGTATGTACAGAAACCGAAGCAGATCTTTAGACTTTTTATTGCAAACCCCTGAAAGAATTCATTTTTGGTTGAAATCGGTAGCAAAAGGAAGGGAGCCCAGAGAAATAACTAAGTTTATAATTATCATACCTTCTATTATCCGTCTTTATTGTTTTCTGCAAACCATCTTCTGTTGACGAGCGCTTTCGGACATTGTCCATCTTCTTGGCCGAATACATGCGTTCACTGTACTCAGCCAGAAGACGGATGATGTCCGAAAGCGCTCGCCAATAGAAGATGGTTTGCAGAAACCAATGAAGACGGATAATAGAAGGTATGATAGTTCTATATTCATTGGTGGTTGAAATAACCTTTTAAGTTTATAATCATAACATCTTTGTTCTTACTTTATTTATGAAAAAGTTAACAGCTGAAAAATGTTGTCACCCCTAGATTGTAAGATTAATTTTGATATTAACTTGTTTACGTCATTCGTTAATGACACATCGTATATCTGCTCAAATTACGAAACTTCAGTGAGGTGGAACTTTTTTTATACCAATAACATTGCATAATATAATATTATATTAATATAATATAATTGTAATTAATGGGGGGAAACGAGTAAACAGCTGAAGAGTAATCTATTCCACTGCCACAACCTCCAGGTGTTCTTGATCCTACAGGATGCCCTTACTCCGTCGGCTCATTTGTCTGACTTTGAAGAATGTAGTGTCGTCTCAAAACTCAGATCTAACATTAAAAACAGAGTCACGTGACAGCAGACGAAATAATTTGTCCGAAAATGTTTTATTCCCTCGAATTAGTGAATAAAATCATATTATACTTATATTACGAAAAGAGTGTAATTTCGTTATTGCTATTCAGAGAAGAGTTTTTAGATTACATAATACAAAGCAAATAAACTAACCTCGAAAATCTTCGGGTGATTGTAGGCTCTCCTCTCTAAAGAAGTGAGTGCAACCTTTCCTGCCATATAAAGATGCCTCCACAGAAATTTAGTGTTCCACATACCAATATCAAGTTTTACAGTTTTGGAAAAAGAAATTTAAGTTCTGATTTAAAAATTAGATTTGCTAATCTTTGCAGGCAAATTAACTCATTAAAAAATTCAAAATTCTTCATCATTACTAACAAATTCAAAAGCCATATTTAACTAAACATTTCTATATGGAATTGGTAATCTTAAATTTGCTGTCAAGTGGAATAATTCAAATTAACGTCCTTCATTGTTGTTTCGAACGCTTGATTATTATTAGAAGCAAAAATAATTGAATTTAAAAAGTTCTCAAATTAAAACTTATAATTATAATAAAATGTAGATGAGCGTTCATAGTCAGTAATGTAGGCAGGAATAATCGATTAATTGACTTTTCATAAAACTTTTCTTATATTTATAAGGTTAGTTTCACATAAATAAGGTTAGCTTGTTAAACTCTCTCCAATGACTCTAAGATGATTTTAGTTGGTAGATCCAAAAAACACAAATTTGAAAAATGTATTTTTTAATAAAGGATTATCTGCCAACGTTTCGGCTTACATTGTAAGCCATCTTCAGGGCTATCATGAAGATGAGAGAGGACGTCCTGTCC
>KZ807232.1:252241-264788 GCA_000696205.2 Oncopeltus fasciatus
GTACACCGTTAGAAAGGTAATTAAATTTCACAACTTTTGTGAGATTCGGCAGCTTGCAGGACTTTTTTTGGAAGAGCAGTGATCCTCGAAAATTTGTCGCTGACAACATTTTTTTAAAATTTTTATTTCTTGATCTGTTATCGCGCTTTTGAAATGATACTATGAACATTGAATGTGCATTAGACTTAAAGAAAATTTAATGGTGAATTCAAAACTGTGATGGAACATTGAAAAAAAATGTGTTGAAGCAGAGAAAATTGAGGTTTTCCTACAAAAAACACGGTTTTCTCAAAATTACCTTTGGAACGGCATATCTGTGCAACGGAATAAGAAAGAATCATGCGGTTGGCGGCGTTTAACTACATTTTTGATCTAGTTATTCCATCTTGCATATTGTCATCTACTTGCGAAACACCCTGTATATATATTAATTAGCTGTAAGTAATTCATCTTTTCTAGTTATTGATTTATTATTGTTAAGGGCAGAAGGTTCGATTGTTAGCAGTAATTAGTAGGTGTACTTATTTGTTATAATAAATTAACTTCAATTTATCTTTGTTCTTAATCATTATTGACCCGTAGCCCATAGTGAGGCTTATTTGTAAAATATTCTTGGGTCTCAGTCCAGGATACTCTATTCTACAAATTCTTTTAATAACTTAAATGATAAGTTGTCATTAAAGATACACCCCATCCTGCAAGTTGCTTCCAGCAGCTTGCCAAGGAGAAATGAAAAAAATAAAAGTGAGGATTTAGGATAAAGTAGTACTATTTTAATTTTACATTACAATGGAACATTTGACAGGGCTAAGTAAAAGTCTTTTATTGCTCCACCCATAAAGAAAAAGCATCAGTCACTCCCAAAACTTGAACAAGAACTTCAGAAGCATAGGTTAATTTCCTGAAGTGATCCTTGACAGGATATTCAAATAGAAGTCCTAACTAAATGAGACTATAGGAATAGCCACAAGAAGGATCTGTTGTTACAAAGTATATAAATAAATTTATGTGGCATTACACTCAAAACGCTGAACTGGATATATATTGAAATTGCCTAATGATTTCTTATGCTTCCTTGATCTGGAGTGAGAAGACAGTGCAGCTGACAAATTGAACAAAAAATAAAAGGACTATAAGCCTGGGAATTACATGGATGAGAATACTGAAACAAATTGAAGGACTAAAAAGATTTAGCCCTTCAATTTTTTTCAGTATTCTCATAGACAAGAGTCAATGGCCAGAGCAAGAAAGCTGCAGACACTAGCAAATAAAGAAGTTGATACTAAAGTTGCACAAAATGTTCTGGATCTTGTTTTCATAGGAAGCCAAACAAACTACAGACTATGACTGCTACTTTTAGCCTTCTAAGTTACTCTACTGCTTTAATCTTACACCTGTCATTAAATATTGACCCTGTATGTTGCATAGCATACAAACTTTTGCTTCCTAAAATTTGCAGAGGAAGACCCCCCTCCTCCATGGTGTTCCCCTTATGAAAAATTGTGTGGATGCGAATGTAAATCCCTAGGAATAGGTAGGTAAGGCAGGTACCTTTAATGCCCCGGGATGTAATTTTTACATGTTGAAATTTTCAAAATAGCAGCCACAGTACAAGTTTCTTTGGCTACTTAGGAGTATAATATACACGACCGAAAAAGTTTTGCAAGTAAAGTTGTCCTGAAATTTATTTTTCTTTCTTCGAAAACAGGTAAACAAGGTGAGTGAAGAACCTACTGGGAGCATAAACCAAAACAGTCCATTGAATTTTTAGTCAAGATATTATTATAAGGTAATGTAACCTCAAACTGTTAAAAAATGAGTTGAGGTGACTATTCTTACATCTTACAGGCTTTTAACATCTCTAATGCAACCTAAAGAAGTTATAATTAGAAGAGGACTACTTCAGAATAGCAATTATTAAGCCTTATTACATCATAAAGACTGATCTCTGAGTCTCACTCGGCTTTATTAAACAAAAGCCATAAGATGATACAGGTCAGTAGACCTTTTTCTGCAAGGAATCTAGTTTAAATTTAACCAGTCAGAAAGGTCCTAAGCCCATCCCCTGCTAGTGATCATACGTCTGAATGAGTGTAGTATTCATCTTGTGCCTTATCTGGAAAAGGGTTGCACTTTGTACAAGTTCAGAGTACAGACTTGATTTGTTCAAATAAGCTTTCTACTTTGTTGATTGGATTACATAAGTAGTTTTACAGTAAGTAGCTGGATTTGTATAGTCCTGGGATGTTACTTTTTACCTGGATATTTGCATAAGAAATTTTTATAAAGGATTCATTTTTTTTTTTACAAGATGATTCTAGTGGATATAATAATAATTAAAGCTGCCTTGATAATGTATGTTACCTATTTAAAATCTAATAGAATTCCTAGGAAGGGAAGTTTTTTATATTTTAGTGAGAAAATGGCCACTTCCTAGATATATTTCATTAGGAACTATACTTAAAGTATTTTAATTACTAAATTTATATTAGCAATACTTACTAGGTGAAGCTCAATTTGGTCACATATTGAATAGAACTCCTCCATACTCTTATCAAATCGAGGCTGTGTGACATCAACTGAAGCCACATTTTTTCTGGGAAATCACAAATGAATAGATAAGTTCTAAGTAAGCTATAAAGTAAAATAGGATTTTGTTATAACAAAACATCTTGATTGCATTTATTTTTGCAACATATCTTTGCTTTAATTTTTTCCTTCCATACTAACCTTAAGAATAATAACATCAAGATTTAAAAATATAATCAAAAAATATAAAAATTAATTTTTTCTTAAACATAAATCAACACTAGGATACAAAAAAAAAAAATAGAACTCACAGAAATCAAATGCACAAAGAATATGAAATTGTTAGGGGCACAAGTCAACTTTTTTCCGAGAGAAGAATGGTATTGGAATTTTCATTGACCCTTTTATTTTACTCATTAAAGAATTTAAATTGAACAAAACCCTAGATGATAATATTCATAATGACTAGGGTAATCTGATCCATCTTAAATAGACAATTTTAGTACTAAAATTTGCAGTAACTAAATATAACATTTAATTCCAGAATAAACTAAAAACCAATTCTGTTTCTTGAATTGAACGGAATTGTCCATTGTGCAGAAATTGAATAACTAAGGATATTTTTTGTTATTCAATAATGATGAAGCATAAAATTAAATAAGTTAAATAAATCTGATTGATATAACCAGATAAGAGTACATTACTTATTTGATTGCACAAGCTGGAGAGCTCACTAAAGCTAATTCTACACTTTTCAGGAAGGAAAAGGGATCAAAACATGCAGAGTGATCCAGAGGTAGTTGCCAGAACATCTCAAATTTTTTAAAAATTTCTTCATTTATAATTCTCATATGATTAGCAGCTTTAAATAAGTACTTTTTATAATTTTATAACACATAAGTATTTTATGACATAAATTTTTGTCAAAGAATTTAATACTTAATAATACATTTATTTATTTATTAATTATTTAATATTTATAAATATTAATAATATCCATGTAAAAAATACCCCATAATAACAGACACAATTAAAGCAGTGCATGAATTATACCAAAATAAAACATCTGTGACATTTATCTGGATCCCAGACCACTGCAGAATATCAGGAAACGAAAAAGCTGATAAGGCTGGCAAACAAGCAACAACCAATGGGAAAAATGAATGCTTATTCCAAGCACTGACTTCTCAGTATTCCTAAACATAAAAGTCACATTAAAGTGGGAACCAACTTGAAGAGCTGAGACAACAAGCTAAGGGAAATAAAATCAACTACACGACGGGGGCCTGGAAAACAGCTACTACCATGATCTGGAGAGAGGAGTTTGGTTAACTAGGTTAAGGATAGAAAACACTAATCTGATACTAGTGTACTAAACAAAAAAAAGAAAATTCACCAATCTGCAGAACTTGTTGAGAACAAACAACAATAAAACACACCATAACTGACTGTCTACCCTATAACGTTGTAGGGCAGGACTATAACATAACTGGGCTCTTATATGAAATCCTAGGCGACAATCTATTAGGTTTCTTATAAGCTACAAACTTATTTCATATAATATAACAATATCAATTTGTTGGTGAGGGGATTAGGCTGGGTGGGCCCATTGCACTGGAAACACCTGCTCTTTGCAGTTTTTTTTTGTAAGCCGATCATACCTACATGTATCTCTCTCTCCCCTTCGGTGTGACTGATCCCCTCCTCCCCCATCTGCCCCCTGCAATACACATTCCACATGTCCACAAACATAAGTTGATTTAGATAAATACTTAATTAAAACCAATTTTATCCCCTATTACGAACATATCCCTTTTATGCCACTCAACCCATATCATCACTTCAAGAATGAATTCATAATACCCCTTAGAAAGCCATAAGAAACATTTCTGTCACTTAGAAAATAACTAATATACTTCCATTACACAAAAAGCCACTTTTTTTCTGTTATCCTATAGGGGCCCGGGAGAGACATCGAGGTGGGTTGGCTTGGAGGCGGCCACTACGCTCACAGCGTCACCAATGCCCTTTCCACTCAGTCCTCATCAGTAAACTGATGTTTTAAATCACAACATTGGCATGCCACAAAAAAAACAAAAAAACATCAAAAATCTCTCCAAAAAAAAAGGAAATCTAAAGAAAAACTTAGGTCACACATATATGTTCTTATTTAAAACTTGATGAAACTCTGGCAATTTCCTTCATTTAGTTCTTACATAAACTTATTTCCAATTGATTATTCACAATGAGTAATTAAGTTTTAAGCTAGTCTAATCATTAAATATGGTTCAGGTGGGTTTAAGTTGGTGTGTATCAAAAGAAAAGTTTTAAATCATGTACCATTAGAAGTAGAATTTTTTTTTAAATCACAGGTCAGTAAAAATACATGTTAATTGCTTCTCCATTAGTTATTAATTTTTACTGAACAGTCCATTTAGACTAATTTAGACTTCCCCTAATTGATTAATTATAAAGCTGGTTATACCTCTAAAGATAATATTTACCTATCTGTGATGCTATAAGAATAGTGCAGTTTTGATTTTCAAGAAGAAAAATTAGCTATATTAATTGCTATTAAACTAATTTATTTTTATCATAAACTAACATATTTTTAAATGGAGAGTTTTTTTACTGTAAATATTATTATTAGATTTTTTTTTGTTGGGGTTCGTTAAGATAGACAAAAAAAAAAAAANTACAAATTTTAAATAAGGTGTATTTTTTTTTAATCTACCTTGACCAAACCCCAACAAAAAAAACATCTAGTAATAACATATATTTAATTTTATCAGAGTGAACATATATTGGAAGCCTAAAAGTCCCTTAACTAGTCGAGTAGGATCAAATTCTTGTGCATTAATAAATATATATATATATTTTTTTTAGGTAAATTTGTTGAATATCAAATTTAGGCTAAAATAAAAATTTTTTTGGTTACACATTTTTAATTCTTCAGCTACCAAGACTGAATTCCTGAAAATCCTCTCTTCATATTATTTTATTTATTCTGTGATGTGGCTATAAGTTAAAATTAACAAAATAATGTGGGATTATATTTTTAATAGTTTTTAGGGACTTTAAAAATCTTTATTTATTTGACAGTGTTTTATTGAAATAAATAAGTATTATAACAAGTGGCCAACATTTGCTGCCTTGAGAATGAATTAAATCTAATAAAAAACATTGACAAAAATATCTTATCACATTATTTTTTGTTAGCCTTTTGACTGATAGCCACATCACAGAACATATTAAATATAACGGTCATTCAGAGAGTATGTTAATATTTTATATTATCAGGCATAATTTTAATTGAAATATATTTTCAAAAATAAGATTATCTCAGTCTTATTTTCCAAAGAATAAAAATATTTTCAAAACAAAGTTTACAGACTGATTCAAAGCTAATTTAGTACCAAATACAAGCTCAACAAGTGCTATAATGGCTTCAGGGTCTGACCGGCTCTACATATTCTTGTTACTCATGGCCTCTATGGGTTAGGCAGTTATTTAAAATTCTATGAGCAAAATTAAAATCAGAATTTTTTTTTTTTTTAGAAACTGTCTTACATTACTCTTATTAACAATAATATAATAAAATAAAAGATAAAAATTATCATAAGTTGAGAAAATATCCGCATTAAGAATTTCTACAAAACAAATTTTTAACCAATATTATTTCTCAACAGAGCAAAACATTTCTTAACTTTCCATTTTCTGTAGTTATTAATGGAAAATAATTAAATGAGATAACCTAGAAGCTTCTGGTTTAAGAGACGACTTTTCTGTGGAATATAATTGGACCTTCAGCATCTGTGAGTCAAATATCTAAGAGCAGATACAATGATCAATTATAAGAACTTACAATGAGCCAATATCAACAATGCTGTTCTCATGAAGTGTCTGTGCTGCTTTCTTAAGAGTAGCCTAAACAATACAAAAGAAAGTAAGAAATACACTTTAAATTTTTCTGCACATAGAAAATATACAAGTCTTATACTTTACAAATACAAGAAGCTAAGGCTCCTTGATGCCATAAATGACCTAAGAGGAAGATAAAGCTCAGAAAGTTCTATCCCTTCAACCTGTAAATTCAAAGAATTACATTAAAAAAAAAAAAAAAAAAAAAAAAAAATAGGCAGATAAGAATTAATATTCATTCAAGATTCACTTTAAACCAAATTTTCAGCCCATATTGTATTTGTATTCTATGGTATTATTAATACCAGTGAATTTTGAACAGAAAAAAAAAAGGGATTGACTAAAGAAAAGGACCATTTCAAAGGGGTGGAGATTTGAAACCTCCAATATTTTGGCTAGGGGTGGAGCAGAGAGCTAGCCAATCATAAGTTAATTACTTTGTTCAGTGATCTGTGTGATAAAAAAAAATAAATAAATAAAAAAAATAATAAGCTGAATGAAGCATTACTTTGCTNAAATTATAAAAATCAATAAAAAAATTCAAAATTTCCAATTTTTACTGTTGAATATCTGTTGGAAGACCAGATAAAATTTTACTTTTATACTTGATAATTCAATGATCAATTATTGTAGTAATCTAAAATGTGATAAGGGAGTTAAACTCTTAGTAATTATGGTGAAAAGAAAACCTGTAGGCTTTGCTTTGGTTATTGAGATAATGATATTAAAGAAATCCCCATGGATCAAATTTCCTTTGAAATTAATTCTGAATAATACTTCACCAGAAAAGTTAAATAAAAAATTCTTTCTAAAAAAATGTCTTTATATTAAAATTAAAAAAAAAAGTATTTGGAAGAAAGATTACAAAATTATTTTGTTGAACTTCATATCATTTTTTTTTTTTTTAAATGTATACATTTTACGTATAATACTGGATTCTTAGTTTCAAGAACTATTTAAAATTATTTGTAACATGGCCAGCTTAATGTAAGGTGATTAGTAACATGGAACATCAGTTTTAATTATTTGTTAGAAAAGCTTGTTAATTTAAAAAGTTCCATCTTGCAGGAACTACATAATTTAAACAGATTTCTCATGTTTCAGTAAAGATGGAGGTAAATGAGAGAAAGTGGCGAAATTCAATTTAAAAGATGTAGAGAACAATGAGTGTGAAAGGTATGACCACAAAAGTTTGCTTTAGATGGGCTTGTAAGATAGATTGGGGGAAGAGCTCACCAATTGAAGCAACATACGTTAATTTCTTTCTTAATATATGTTTTTCATAAAAATTTTATAGAGCATAAAAGGGAGAAAATTACATTTTGCACCTATCATATTCTACAAACTATTTTGTAATTCAAATAACAAAGATATTAGGATTAAAAATTTTTATCTTCCCCTTCTTTTAGATTTCAATCATAATAAATAATTATAATGAATAATTACTATAAGAAAGCCTCAATACCGAATTTGGTTTCTGTATTTTGAAAATTAGAGGTCCTCCCCAACACCCAAAATTACATTCTTATATTTATATATATATANNGAGTGTTATTTATATATATATATATATATATATATCATTTTAAAAAATAAAAAAATTATTTCTCAACAAAAAATAATTATTGACTAACTTCCTGATTTGGTTTTCCTGTCAGTTTAGTGTCACAAAAATTAAAATATGGACACTTAAACCTTACAGACGGCTTACAGAAAATATCTAATTGAATAATAGCAGAATTAATGACATCTATGCTAGATATAATCAGCTATACAAGTGTCAAACTGCCTTCCAACTGATTTTCTATCATACCCCAAGAATCTCTTCCATGGTGTTTGTGTAGGCACCATTGTCGAGATTGAAAAATTATAGATTTGATTAACTTTCAAGAGATGAAAGTTAATTCAAAGCAAGATTAAGATTTCCAACAATCGATACAATGGTTATACCAGAATATAATTAATTATTAATAATGCTAAAAAGAGTTTCCTTAATCCTCTTTTCTGCAACCTTAAAAAAACATTGCCTAGTGAATAGTTCGGCTACCTATATCGATACAGATCCATATTTGTATTTTAAAATAAAAAATAATAATACCCATATTTTTTATATTAGTGAACCATATGGTATTTCTGTCAGCCCAAGCCAAATCAAGAAATTATTTTAAATGCCATGTTTTAATGCTATTCTTGAAGACCATAACTTTTGATTTTAGAAGGCTGCCACATTTTAAAATAGAATTTTAATTTTTTTACCATAATTTACAATTCAATAGGATCTATTGCTAAAAGAACTAATTATCTGCAGATGCTAATAAATCTTTTAGGTGTTTCCAACAATACTCAATATCTAAAAGGTTATTTCCACCACCAATGAATATAGAACTATCATACCTTCTATTATCCGTCTTCATTGGTTTCCGCAAAAATGAAGACGGATAATAGAAGGTATGATAATACTAAATATCATTAATAAATTAAATATTTATATACAGCTATGAAGTTTATTAATCCATTAATATATGTACTAAAGACATTACCCTATTTTCCTCAAACATTCAGTTGCATTACATAAATTTCCAATGATTTTTAATAATTATGTTTTTTTAGAAAACAATTGTTTCAACTTTATGTTGACAAGTTATATATTGAAAATTTAACATGTAATTTGATTTTTTTTTAAAGTTAATCTTAATTAAAATTATTAAATAAAGTAGAGTTGATGTTAAACTTCCTGAACCAGCAATTTAATCTAATAATTCTACCCAACAGATGAAAGTATATTATTAAAATACTTATTAATAGCCCTGAAAAAGGCTTAAAACAACCTAATTTTCTAGTGTAATCTCTTGATAATTAGTAGGTAGTGAACAGTTTCTATTTCTGTTAACAGAGATATTATCGCCTGTTTTTAAGTTCATATAAACAGCTTCTCATGGATTTATTTATTGTAAAACTTCTAGGACTCAGGAGCATTCTTAAGAAATTAGTAAGAGTCACAATCAAGTTAAGAAGCTTAATGACACTTTGACATCAATTTGGCTTTCAATACTTCTCTAGGCAGGTATGTAGAGCATCAATTAAATCACTAGTGGCAAATGGGTAAGAACACACTCTAGATAATTCAGAGATTGGTTATCTAGTTACCCGAAAATAAAATGGCCCTGCTAAGGATTTCCATCACCATAGATGTCAACCCTTCAATCAGTATTCCTACATTGAGATATTGCCCAAATAATTTGAAGATGTGATATCGTTAAGTCCACAATGCTTTATGAAAGTTGACTTTTCTTTGGACTGGTGACAATGAGAAATAAATTTTATATACTAATCCTGTCAGTGACTTGTGTATAAAATTAGCATAAAATATGATTAATAATGGTATTTAAAATATTACTAATGGGTCAGGAAGCTAAATTTCATGATCAAGATGTAAACATAAATTAAAACTTACAACAAGGGACTCTCTAAGAGGACCAATCAAACTCTTCACTTTGGATATATTGTCCAGTTTCTCCTGAGGTGGACCTTGTATACCTTGTTGAGCTTGGGGATTCACCATTACAGGATTCACAACAGGCTGTTGCGGCATCACCTGCTGCATAACCACCGGCCCCTGCCCCATACCCGGAGGTATGTTCATCTTCCTTATTCTATTTATGAAAACTACTGTTAAAACTATAATACAACCTCAACACTCACAATAACCTACTTAGTGGACCTTGCTTTGTTTACAGTCCAAAGAACTAAACAGTGAAACAGCAAAGATGTATAAGAAATTAGTCTTCCGATCTTCAACCAATTAACAATTGCATATTTAAAAAATAAATACCTCCAAAGTTGAATATTTTTCTCTTTAAGGATGTAAAATACAATTTGATCTGTATAAATTATATTTATTGTTTTATTTAATTAGTGACATGCAATATAATGTACTAAACTTTTTTGGGCAAAAACAAACATCATCTAAAGTTATGATGCGTTTTTTTTTCGTAGTCTCCTATCTGTACCAACCTCAAAATTTTTTAAATTTTTTATGAGGGGTTGGAGGCCTCATTTCTCTGGATTTATTTGAAGCAACTATTTTTTTTTTTTAAATTAAAATTATAAACCAACATGAACTAAATATGCTACAGAGGGTCTAAGGTGCCGGACACAGATTTTCCCCATTTTTTANCTTAATATTTATATAAATAAATATTTATATTACTTAAATATTACTGCATACTTATAACATAAGGTATTCATGCGTAAAACTTTCCTTGTTATTTAAAGCCTAAATACTGAATTTGGTTTCTAAATTTTAAAAATTAGATATCCCGCTATACACTCAAATGTACAGTCTTACTTATCTTTCTTAATATGTGTTTTTTTTTCTTTTTTATTACGTTATTAAATATAAATGTTACTAAATTTCATTTTACACTATTATTTTTCAGTACATTTTTTTGTGGCGTTAATAATAACGAAGATATTAAGATTTGAAATTTTGCTACACGACAAATCACTTTTCCCCCTCTCCTAAGAACTTTTCTGGCGCTAATGGATTTCAGGCTGCCGCACCTATAATTAAATAAGAAAAAAAACCTCATTTAATGGTTCAAAAAAAGAAGCTTATATATTGAACTTGATTTCATTATTTTAAAAATATAGAGCACGTACACCTGTATAAATTTTAACAGCCCATATTTTTAGCATCTCTAATGTAGGATCGTGAAAACCTGTTGAAATTTTTAAGCCGTGCAATATTACCAACGAAAATTACCTTAGTTTCCTTATGGAAAATGTGCTGGTATTGATTAAACAAATTATAACATAAAATTCACTAAAATATTGGGGAAAATATTTATATAATTTTGGTACTTTAGTTTATTTCAATTTCGGGAATGGGGGGGGGGAGTACTAATGGCCGAAAGGTTTCTTCATAATATCTACTTTTGACTACTAATATGAATATTTCTTAAGATTTTCCTTCCTTCTTCTAAAATTCTATTTATCTAGCAAAACTAATTCACTCACTTTTATTGGTTACACATTATGACTGAACTGTTCTTCCACACTTCATTAATTTTTTTCCATTAACATCAAATTCTTGATTAATTATCTAGGAAACCCATTAACAATAAATTTTAATATTTCCTACAAGAAGGCAGTGGTGTATTGTCATTGACTTCCTTCTGTTTTTAATCAACTTTTTCTTTTCAGTAATTCTGTGAAGAATATGGAAAAAGCTATAGCTGACACTGAATTGGCAGTGAAATTAAATACCAAACTCTTTGCTAAAAGAGAGGAAACTGAAAAGTTGATTATGAAACAACATTCTAAAATAAAGTCCAAAGTAGACAAAAAAAAAGAAGAATTGAACCAAGGTACATAAAATACACGCATACCTTTGAACTGATTTTAGAAAATATATTTCACAAATTAGTATAATTTATTGTTATGAAGGATGTTGAGAAGTTCACTTGAATTCATAATTAAATATAAAATATTTTAACCTCCTTTTGGGCCTTCTGAGTGATCAGAGGATATTATTAGATAATTTTACTAAACCTTTCTCTTTCTCATTCAACTCAACTTCCAATGGTTTTTGAATTGGAGTATAATATATAAAATAAGAGAGTGTTGGCATAGAATGCAATATGATTCCGTCATGTTTTGCCTGACACGTCTAAAATCTTAATATTTTAGCAGATTTTCCACATGGGAATAAAGCTATTTACATTAATACCTTGATGTTGTGTGTGTGTGTAAACAGGATATATAAACTAGTGGTCCAGTTGTTTTTCAGAAGAATTTCTTTAATTAAAAATTTGCTAACATTTCGCCTTATACTGTATGTCAAGCACCCAATATGGTGTATTAAGTAAAATAAAATATATGTGATTTTTTGCTTCACAACTAACAAAAAGCTAATAAAGCACATAAGAAAATTCATTAATTTACAGTTTCCACCACTGCTCATCAAAGCTTCTATTTATTTTAAACACGATTTAATCCATATTGGATGCTTAGAGCCAAGAAGGATCATGGCAAAATTAGTGGATGAACTAAAAACATAGTCTATTCAATATTATAAATACAAATATATATATAA
>KZ807232.1:271847-306086 GCA_000696205.2 Oncopeltus fasciatus
TATATATATATACACATATTTATGCAGGGGCAATATACAAGCTTCAAGCAACAATCAAAGTAAAATTTATATTATTAAAGCTCTATTACATTATTTGATTTTGAAAAATCCTTTAATTCAGAGTTCAATTTTTTCTTTACATGTACTCACATACATGAGTAGGTGTGAGCATATTATTTTATTATTGAAGAAATAAGACAATAATAAATTGGAATATATTTAATTTTATTATAACTTAAGTTTCTGCTAAAGCTATCACACTTCACTTTCTTTTTCCCATAAAGTTAGGAATTTAAAGGGCATTATAAAATTTAGAAATGTTGAATAGAATGAATGGAAGTCTTATTAATAGATACTAGTAAATATTGAAATAAGCTTTAATACACCATTCTTTTTTAAACATTCAGTATTCGAGAAAATACATTTATTCCTAATTGAGCTACAATTTAATAAATAATTTTGTAACATGAAGCTGTTATTACATCTAAATCATTGATTTTAATAAATATTTCAACAGGATTGCTGTAAAAGAATCTCATTGAGTATTTTATGATTTCACACTGACCTGGTCCCACTAATAGGTGTTTAATACGTTCTGATGGAAATGGTTTTGTTGTTAAAGCCTCCCAATATTTTTGAATCCAAACTACACATTGGCACATCTCAAATTGCTGGTTTTGTGAGTTTTCTGGAAATGTAACTCGGACAGAAGTAACTATATAAATACAGGCTGATACAAGCACAGAATGAGAAAATTTCAATGAGTCTGCATCTAGTACAATCAGGTCTAAAAGATCTGTGAGGAGAACAAATTCATTCACTTTTACCGGATAACGAGCTAAATGGATTAAAGTGAAGAGCCACTTATTTAGATTCCAGAAACATGTCTTGCAGTCTAAAGCGACTAGTATTTTTTTCTCCATTAATATTATCTCTTCTGACGTGAAAAGATCATCAACAAGGCAAATAAAATCAATCAGTTGAACTGAATTCACCTCTTCCCATTTGCTTGCAATGTGAAGAGAAGTCAAGCCAATTAGTTGAAGCTGGTCTTTTGAAATAGCTGTACTCACACTTAAGTACCTTTAAAAAAAACAAAAAAACATTACTTTAGAATAAGAAATAATGCGAACTTATAAAATAGTAGATAGCAGTTTGATCATGGATCAAAAATAGGCATATGAGTGGTTAGATTGTGTACACCAATTTATTTTTGTATTTTGATTTAATCATGTGTAATAATATTTTCTTAAAACTTCCATTTTATCATAAGGGTAAATCAGAAGAAATAATTTTTTAAATAGAAAAACAGTAAATCTTTCCTATCAATCTCCTAGTTACTCCCCAATATTTCTGATTTCACTCACACCAGATCTTTAAAGATATAAACGTAGAGGAAAAACTTACTTATTTTTTTAGACTCTTCATTGGAACTCAAACTATTATGATGACACCACAAAAAANTATATATATATATATATATATATATATATATATATATATATATATATATATATATATATATATATATATATATATATATATATATATATATATATATATATATATATATATATATATATATATATATATATATATATATATATATATATATATATATATATATATATATATATATATATATATATATATATATATATATATATATATATATATATATATATATATATATATATATATATATATATATATATATATATATATATATATATATATATATATATATATATATATATATATATATATATATATATATATATATATATATATATATATATATATATATATATATATATATATATATATATATATATATATATATATATATATATATATATATATATATATATATATATATATATATATATATATATATATATATATATATATATATATATATATATATATATATATATATATATATATATATATATATATATATATATATATATATATATATATATATATATATATATATATATATATATATATATATATATATATATATATATATATATATATATATATATATATATATATATATATATATATATATATATATATATATATATATATATATATATATATATATATATATATATATATATATATATATATATATATATATATATATATATATATATATATATATATATATATATATATATATATATATATATATATATATATATATATATATATATATATATATATATATATATATATATATATATATATATATATATATATATATATATATATATATATATATATATATATATATATATATATATATATATATATATATATATATATATATATATATATATATATATATATATATATATATATATATATATATATATATATATATATATATATATATATATATATATATATATATATATATATATATATATATATATATATATATATATATATATATATATATATATATATATATATATATATATATATATATATATATATATATATATATATATATATATATATATATATATATATATATATATATATATATATATATATATATATATATATATATATATATATATATATATATATATATATATATATATATATATATATATATATATATATATATATATATATATATATATATATATATATATATATATATATATATATATATATATATATATATATATATATATATATATATATATATATATATATATATATATATATATATATATATATATATATATATATATATATATATATATATATATATATATATATATATATATATATATATATATATATATATATATATATATATATATATATATATATATATATATATATATATATATATATATATATATATATATATATATATATATATATATATATATATATATATATATATATATATATATATATATATATATATATATATATATATATATATATATATATATATATATATATATATATATATATATATATATATATATATATATATATATATATATATATATATATATATATATATATATATATATATATATATATATATATATATATATATATATATATATATATATATATATATATATATATATATATATATATATATATATATATATATATATATATATATATATATATATATATATATATATATATATATATATATATATATATATATATATATATATATATATATATATATATATATAGAGAGAGAGAGAGAGAGAGAGAGAGAGAGAGAGAGAGAAATTATAGCTATTCAATATCAGACCTGTCAAGATAATCGATGGCAATATAGAAGGTCTCACGTGAGACTCTAAAGAAGTCACATATTTCCATCATCCAATCAAGCAGGACACTTCGATGGTGGGGTAAAATGGATGGGTTTCTGCTAAACATGTCTCCCTTCTCTCCTGGAATTTTATCAACTTTTGAGAGGTACTGTAATAGCTCGGTAGTAATCGGGACACAGCAGTTTGGGGGTATGCAGAATACAACAAACTTAGGTTCGCTGTCACCTTGTGAATCACAGGAGGTGATGTCGGAGAGAATAGTTGATTTAACAGAAGATTCTGATTCTGTCTCTGATACTTCTATTTGCAATTCCTCAAAATCGGCATTATAATGAATGTCTTCATGGTGTAGCAATTTGATGCTTTCCATGCTAGCCTCCTAGAAAAAAGAAAAAAAAAGTTTTGTATTTTATTGCCTGACAAGAGGAAATATACAGAATCAGGTATTCCACACCTCTTATATGCAAACACTTAGGGTCAAGAAAAAAATAATTATCTACAGGGTATCTTCCCTGTTGTACAGGGTCTAATGAGAAAAATGAAACTTTACACTTTAGAACATCTATGGTTCGATTGAGATAGAAAGACCTAGTGCATTTCAGCTACCACCTTTAAAATAAGTCTAATTCCTTAATCATTGCTAAAATCTTCTTCAATAAAAAAAAGTGAAAAACTTTCATTGATATTAAAAGAAAAAATTACTTATAATAGTGAGTGTTAAATAAAATTTCTAGACATAATTACTGAAAATAGCTTATTTCTTGAAAAACAAACAAACAAAAACAACAGTATTCTTCTAAATAATGACTAATCAAACAGAATAAAAAACAACCACATTTCCTTCCGAAAGAAAATGAAATTATCAGGCCTAACATGAAAATAGCATTGTACATTGAGAAGATTAATAAATAAAACTACATTGACGACACATTTGTTTACAAGATGAAAAAAAAAAACTTCAGATTTTCAGAAGACGAGTTCAACATAACTTATAAAGAAGTACAGGAAGAATTACCTTGGAGTAAGAAAATAAAAATAATTATAATTTCTATAGAGTTTTTTTTTTTTTTTTTTTAACTCTGGTCTCTCTTCAAAACGAATAATTTCTATAGTAAACAAAATATTAGAGAATAATCTTTTAATCCTTTAGAAAAACTTTCTGCAGTCTATTGTTATATGCATGTATATAAATAATTATAGATTATAGCTTTTGTTTTAAAAAAAAAAAAAATCAAAATATATCAATTTCAAAAGCATTTTAAAAAATACAGATACTTGGAGTATTTAAATTTGAGCCAAATAAATACCAGTAAAATAAATATGAGAGACTGATTAGCAAAGGGTATATAGAGGGGGGGGGGCTGTAAGTTTCTTGCATGAGAGGAATGTGTCATAAGTTATTAAGTTTTTGGGTTTCCAAGAGTACAACGAAACAAAACATGTTTTATTTTGTTTTTATCTTTTGTGAAATTTTTTCCTTTTCCCAGCATGATGAATATGAAGTGGTCTGTCGTCACACAATGTGTCTAATTTGCACACAAATTTTTTCATATAGTTATTAAATTAAAAAAAATTTTTTTTAANTTAAAAAAAAATACATTTTTTTATTTGTGTTTTTTTGGATCTACCTCGACCGAACCCCAACTAAAATCATCTTAGAAAACATGTTTTATTTTGTTTTTATCTTTTGTGAAATTTTTTCCTTTTCCCAGCATGATGAATATGAAGTGGTCTGTCGTCACACAATGTGTCTAATTTGCACACAAATTTTTTCATATAGTTATTAAATTAAAAAAAATTTTTTTTCAAAAAATTTATTTCAAATAAATAATACGATCAAGATTTGCACCACTTATCTATAGTTTTAAAATCAATTTTATGATTATGTGATATTATAGGTCGGGGGGGGGGGGGGCAAAAATGTAAAAGGTAAGAATAGGTTGCTCTTGCCTGACCGAGAAGGATAAGTGGAAGAAGCTCTCAGTCGATGTAGTTTTATTCTTAAATATCTTTCTTAATAATCGTTTTTCGTAATCATATTATATGAATGAATGTTAGAAAATTAGATTCTACAATAAGGAACAGAAATCTCTAGTTTTGCACTTCATTTTGTCTGTCTATTTATAATAATAATAAGTGCATTAAGGTAAAATAATTTTTATACAATTAGTCAAAATTAAAATGTCAATCACATCAAAACACAACAAATAATTTCCTTTAGAGAAATAAAATAAAACCTGTAAATCACTTCTACTTTCACTTGTGGAAGAGGCAACTGATGAAATCTTAACTTATTTGAAATAATCTTAGGACTTTTTTTTTTCACATATTTTGCAGAAAAGGAATGCTGCGTTCCTCAGGAGGAAGACGAGAATCTTGGAGCAGCTGGAAAAACTGGCCGTAGAGAAGAGGGAGGAACTGGCCAGGGCCAAGCGAAATGTAACCTTCAAGTGTACTTAATTCACATATCTCAACAGAATATATTCTAAGGCATAATATTTCTAAATAATGGAAAAGTTGAAAACATATTATGTGTATGTTAAACAATTGTTCTTTATTAAATACCTAACTGTAGCTTGCATTTATGCAGTCAACTGCAGTAAATATACATTTGTATTCCGACGTTTTACTGTCTGTTTTCAGTGGATATTTTTTTGTTATTTCAATAAAATTTGTTTTTAATTCTTCTTAAAAACATCGTCTTCAATAAAGTTTTAAATAATGAGCTGTGTAAAAATTACTTTTGTACATTTACATTCTATAAAAATTTCACAAATTTAAAATTTAGTGGAAATTCCCCTCTGCCCAATCCCTAAATCATAATAAATGTCTGTAGCTCAGGAACATCTTAAGCTAAACGAATTCCTTAACAACATAGTAATTTAGTATTTATAGTTAAACTTTGAATTTCAGGTAAGCCCATCTATTACTTTTTAATTCTATAAAATTCGCTATTAAATGTAATTTTAAATAAATCAATAAGGTTGTGTTAAACTTTATTAATTTTATTTTTCATTTAGAAAGGATGGAGTTATCTTCAGGTAGCTATTCTATTCTAAACACCCATGGCACTAGGCAACCTTTTATTTCTCGATAAAAGATTGCTCATAACAGGACTTGATTCCCAAGACTTGGGAGTCACAAACGCCCCACCTCCTGACATAGCTAGCATTACATAAAATGACTTTGTCACCATCTAGAATTCTTTAAATGTTTATTACTAGCTTCTAGAGTTTACCTCTATTACTGATTCTTCCTTCTGGTGAGATTATTCACTCTAATTAACTATAAGTAACAATAAAAATGCCTAATTGGTTTTTGAATATTTTACTTATTTTTTAAATAATGTTTCGACCTATTAGATCGTATTTAAAATAAATAAAAAAACAGTATTTTGTTTTCATTAGTCGTTGAAAGTACACTATAACTGCTTCTATTTCTATGAATAATTAAGAATATAATAGAATATTTATTTTATTGCCAGTATAAATATTAACTGATATTAGTAAATAAAAACAGAAAAACCGTAAAAATATTTATCTAGTTCCATGAAAAGCTTCGATGGGAATTAAGATACTCCAAATGAAATTTAGATTTTCAGGCAGGGTTCATGGTAGATCCTTGATATTTGTAATTGACTTTCTAATACCTCCGTTGTATGCAAATTCTTCCTAGAATGGACACACCAAACAAGACAACTTTGTTAGTAAGATATTGAAAGTTTATAAACGACAGGTTTCCAATTATTTCGTCAATTCCTGATAAATCTTCTGAAATAGCCAAAGAAATATTGAAGTAAACCATTTTTTTTAGCCCTCAGCCTAAGCTTGTGAACATCTTAATTTCCTGATATTTGATTATTGCTTAGAAATAAATGGAAAAACTACTAATTCCCTATTATTGTAAAGAAAATACTTGCTTTACTGCCTTGGCAAAATGGTCAGAAAAGGGTTCAAATAAGAGCATGTGACAGGTCATTTTTTTTCATAAAAATGACCTGTCTCATGCTCTTATTTCTCTTCCATAATAAGTTAAAAATCGAAATATGATATCCAGGTAGCAGATTTTGAAGTGATCGTTTTTCAAATTAAGGGTTTCGCTTTTTTATAAAGTTTTTTTTTTTTTTTGCTCTTTTACGTGAAATTAGGGGACATCTGAAATTCCCCACTTTTGGAAAGGCATCGCTTGATCGTACAGCTATCTATGAAAAAGTCACACATTCTGAAACTAAAAGTTACGGATTACAAATTTTATATACTGAATTTTGTGCTCAGAACAACTGTTTAAGCAGGAAATACATTTGAGCCGTCACAAACGCATGTATACATTTTTTTGGCACGGTGGAGTTTTAAAAAATATACAATTTTTATTTTACATCTAGAACTTAGAAATACAATTATTTGTAATTAATAACAGAGGTACAATTGCAACAGATGGACAAACTCGAGAACTGACTGGGACAACTTAACTGGAGAAATGCGAGGTTTGTCTGGTCGGAGCTAGGATCTGAAAAGGGTGGGGGATTCTGGGAACACTTGCAACAATGGTTACAATCTCAGCATGGCATAATAGTCATGAGAAATATTAGTATACATAGGGATTTCATAATACATGACTCCTCCCCGCTTAAATTGCAGCTCCACCTGGAAGTACAATCTGAGGGTGCTGCTGATGATGATCAGTTGAATTCTGGTCTGCGAAGGCAACCAGTGTACTTCGGCTCCGTACTAAATCGTTATATTAAAGGTTCAACGTGAGATTTTCTGTTTTCGGACAGAGTTGAATTAAGTTACTAGTGACTTTCACAATTTTTGAAATTTGTGTAAAACGTCTTACGGCTCTTCAATCTGCACCGGGAGTTTGCGGCGAGTAGCGGAACGAGCGGGCTTGTCAGAAGTTTAATCTTGTCAGTAAGTAATTTGCTGAGCATTATCCCTTCTCCATAGAACTCCTCTCTACCTAGTAGTCACGCCCAGCCATAGTATCTCGCCAGCTGTTTATCTGAGCTTTTTAAAGTAAATAAACAGTGTCCAGTGTGTAAATACGCTATTAATAGGGGTGACAAAAGCTCTCTAGCCTGTGTCACCTGCAAATTAATTTACCACGGAAATTGTTGTAGTATTGAAGACTCATATATTGAGTCTCAGAGGTCATAAAGAAAAGGCTGGACATGTGACAAATGTATAAAAAAAAACTAGGAAGACCTAACCAGCTAAATCTACCGAGGAAGGTATTCCATTTACTTACATTCAGGAGGCGATGAGGGCTCTTTTAACGGAGATAGGCAAGATAAAAAGCGGCGTTGCTAGTGATCTAAGAGAGTTTTAACACTCTCTTAATAAAAACAACGACACTGTTTGTGAAAATCCCAAGCTTCTTAAAACTATAGAGAACAGATTAGAAGTCCAGACAAAAGTTTTCGAGCAGCTATCGCTTGAAAACAAGACATTGCAGTCAAGGGGGACTGAACTGGAGGTGAGTCTGAATCACGCCCAACATGAATTACTATCCAGATCTATCGAAGTTCGAGGGATACCGGTGCGACCTGGTGAAACTCCCGCTGGTCTGATGACGAGTATAGGCGCCAGTCTAGGTCTAAAGATCGCTCCAGAAGATATAGATGTAGTGGAGCGTCATCGCCAACGAAGGGATGATCCTAGAAGTCATAGCGAAGTTCATTTGGCAATCTATGAGGGACGAGGTTGTCAGATTGAGAAGAGAGAAGAGACCAGGCATATTGGCTGGGAGGAGAATGTTGCCCATCCTACTTACCTGAGCGAGAGTATGAGTACCTCTACTACTTGACAAGCCAGAAGAAGAAGGCAAGCTAAAATATATGTGGTTCCCAGGTGGCCGGGTCAAATGTCGACAGGATGACGGCCGGCCTGTGGTGGTTATCAACATTCCGGAAGACCTGGATATGTTCGGATGACCATGGGCTGTCTGGCGACCTGAAGGTATTTATGGCAGTGGACCGGCGCGCATTGGGGGAATTTTCTTTCTCCATATAATTTAAAACCATGTGATATTTTCTATAACAATTTTATTTAAATTTTCAGTAATGCCGTTCATTATTGTTTCATTTTTTCTCCCAAGTAAGTTTTATTTTTCATCAGTAATTGTGTGTTATTTATTTATCCATTATTTCGGGCACCCCGCAGTTCTGCACCTTAGGTCCAGATATTATGGTCTTGTAGATGGTCAGTTTATTTTCTAATGCTCACACCTCACGAGCGTCTTGTCTTTGTCAGAAGAGGCCCAGGAATCATCTTCTTGGCGTAAAGGGGCAGAAGGTTCATGATACTTCAGAATCCTGCGATTAGCAGTCCAAAGGGATTTGTCTCCTTTTGAGAGGCCAGACAGGTAGACATTAAATGCCTTATTTCGTAAAGCACCTAGTTTTTGCTTTACGAGACCAGGTAGCTGGTTGAAGTCCCTACGATCTGAGGGATGTAGGGAGTACCTCTGGAACAGGGCTGGAGCTTGACGCTTAGCTTGTATGAGGTTTTAATGTAATCAGGGAGGGGTTCAGCTGAATTTACAGTGTAGTGGGTGCTGGTGGGTTTTAAGTTAGCCATCCAAAGACATTGCTGAATCTTTATAGCAAAGAACTGGACACCATCATCCAGCTCTTCAGAGGTTTTTAAGGAGATTCTGAGGTCAAGTGACTCTTCTAGGAGAGTTCTAAAAAGTGGCCAGTCAATGGGACCACTTATTGGTAGCGATTATTAGGGATAGGAGTGAGAGAAGTGTAAGGAGGACAGGGTTGTGGTCAAAGGAAAGTTCATTTAATGTTTTTACAGAGTGATGGTAGGTATTAGGAAGACGGTTTAAATCGGTGGGCCGATGTACTTAGGGTGGGAGAGGACGGACTTAGAGTGGAGAGATTGTGAGAGGAGATAGCATTATACAGAGCACGGCCATGGGAGTTGGTCATTCTCGTGCCTCATTGCAGATAATCTCCGCTAGAGAGGAAACGGGAACCTAAGGATTTAAAATGCTCTTGGAATTGGCCTTAGGTGATAGATTTGTTAGGAGGGCAATATACTGCAGAAAAGGTAATTTGGGAAGTGGAAGTATTGATGTACACTTAAGTGGATTGGGGCGAGTCTATAGGAGTGAAAGGTATTAAATAATGAGTATGGGAAGTGGGAATGAGGAGCACAGTTCCACCATGAGCTCGTCTATCTGGGTGATCAGTTCGGTAAGTTGTATAGCCTGGCATGTTGAGTTTTTTATTTTTTGTTAATCGTGTTTCAGTAAGCAAGAGTACGTCTATACATTTGTCTTCTAGAGTTAGAGTTTGTTTGTATGTGTTTAAATGCAGTTAGCATTCTACAGGAAGACAGAAAAGGATCTAGGAGAGGAGTTCATTTATTGCCAGACAAGAAAGTCATATTAGAGACTACTGTTGACAGGTTTAGGAGAGGAGTGATGAGGGTGCGAAATTCCGAGAAAAAGGAGTGGAGCATGGATTGGAAATCATTAGATATTGATGGTGAAGGAACATGAGAGATGGCAGGTCGCTCTCCCCTGGGAGGTTGGCATTGAGGAAGAGATTCTTCTTGTCTTGGTAAGTCGCCTTTGCATAAGAATAACCTGAGTCCACTTTTCAGGTTGGGGATCTTTGAGATACAGATCTGGCAGCCTTTATAATTGGCGGGATGGTTTTTCTGGCAAAGGGCGCAGACAGCAGGTTTACTGCAAGACTTCTGACAGTCCCCTCTGAGTGTGTTCCTCCACATTTGACACATTGGGCACCATACTCACAGTATCTTTTAGTGTGACTGTATTCCTGGCACTTATGGCACTGAAATATGTCTCTTCGAGGGAGGGGCTTCTCCATTCGTATTCTGCAATGGCAAAGTGAGGTAATATTGTAAATCTCGTCTATATTGCTTGTGGGCTCGAGATCCACAAAGAACAAGGACAACGGAGTCTTTATATGACCATCATTCCCAGGCCTGAAAGCCAAGTTCAGTGAGCTCTTCTTTTATATAACCCTCCTCACCCCTCTTATAACCCTACTGACAACAGTACTGGATAAATTGACTTCCTCATCTATCTTAAAATGAGTCCTTCCAATTCTAATTCCTTCTCCGTCCTCTTTTGGAATGCTAACGGCATCCAAACACACACAAACGAACTCAAACTGACACTAGAAGATAAAGGTATAGATGTACTATTACTTACTGAAACACGACTAACTAAAAATAAGAAACTCTACATACCAGGCTACACAACTTACCGAACTGATCACCCAGACGGACGGGCTCATGGTGGAACAGCGCTCCTCATTCGCACTTTCCATACTCATCATTTGCTACCTTCCACTCCTACAGACTCCCTCCAATCCACTTCAGTGTCTATCCATACTACCACTTCTCCAATTACCCTTTCCGCAGTGTATTGTCCACCTAACAAACCTGTTACCTCAAGCCTATTCCAAGAGCACTTTAAATCCTTAGGTCCCCGTTTCCTCTCTGGCGGAGACTATAATGCGAAACACCTTCAGTGGGGCACGAGAGCGACCAACTCCCGTGGCCGTGCTCTGTATAATGTCATTTCCTCTCACAATTTCTCTACTTTATGTCCCTCCTCCCCCACCTACTGGCCCACTGATACTAACCGTCTTCCTGATATCCTGGATTTTTTCATTTGTAAAAATCTTATTCCTTTTCACCACTCCGTAACTACGTTAAATGATCTTTCCTCTGACCATAGCCCTGTACTCCTGACACTATCACTCACACCCATCCCTAGACAATTGCCACCATCACTAATAAATGGTCCCATTGACTGGCCATTTTTCAGAACTCTACTTGAAGAGTCACTTGACCTCGGAGTCTCCTTGAAAACTCCTGAAGAGCTGGATGATAGTGTCCAGTTCTTTACTGTCACTATTCAGCAGTGTCTCTGGGAGGCAAACTCAAAATCTAACTGCACCCAGTCCACTATATATTCACCAGAGCCCATCCCCGACTCAATTAAAAACCTTATACGGGCAAAGCGTAAAGCTCGAGCCCTGTTTCACAGGTTCAGGCATCCCTCAGATCGAAGGAAGTTCAACCAGCTATCCCGTCTCGTAAAACAAAAACTAGGTGATTTACGAAATAAGGCATTTAATGCCTACCTGTCAAGCCTCTCAGTAGGAGACAAATCCCTCTGGACTGCAACTCGCAGAATTCTGAAACACCATGAACCTTCCACCCCCTTGCGTCGAGAAGATGGCTCCTGGGCCTCTTCCGACAAAGACAAGGCCCAAATGTTTGCTCGACATCTAAGAGAAACATTTACTCCTCATCCAGATCCTAACAGTTTGTCCAATAATGCAGAGGTTGAGGATTCACTGGACACACCATTACCAATGTCCTTGCCGATTAGGGCAGTAACACCATCTGAGGTCAAGTATATTATTAACCATCTGCCTAAACGCAAAGCACCCGGCTATGATTTAATCACCGGATTAATACTTAGAAACCTACCCCAAAAAGCAATCATTTTCCTGACATACCTCTATAATAGTGTCCTTCGAACCACACACTTTCCACTTCTCTGGAAATTCTCTGAAATAATCCTGTTTCCCAAACCCGGTAAACCTGCTCACAATACATCATCCTATCGACCAATCAGCCTTCTTCCTTTAATGTCCAAGGTATTTGAGAAAGTTCTTCTAAAACGAATGATGCCTATCATAAATTCCTCAAATATCCTTCCCAATCATCAGTTTGGCTTCCGTTCCCAGCATTCTACCGTCCAGCAGGTGTTTCGCGTTGTAGACTACATTTCCTCTTCCCTTGAGCGAAAAGAATTCTGTCCTGGTGCATTCTTGGACGTCACTCAAGCATTTGACCGAGTATGGCATTCTGGACTATTATATAAGCTCAAGTCCATATTCCCAAGTACCATATATCTAATCCTTAAATCTTATCTCTCTAACCGATTCTTTAGGGTCCGGCAAGGATCAGATTACTCCGAACACTTCCCTGTGAAAGCGGGCGTTCCACAGGGCAGTGTGCTTGGACCTATCCTTTTCACCCTTTACACTGCGGACATCCCCACCCATCCTAATACCCTACTGGCCCTATTTGCAGATGACAAAGCGATCCTCACTTCCCATCCTGATCCTAAAACCGCTTCCAATATTCTACAAAACCACCTAGATGCCATTCAGCACTGGTGTAGCAAATGGAGAATTAAGATAAATGAGTCCAAATGCGTACAGGTAAATTTTCAACTAAGAAAAGATTCCCCCTCTAATGTCACATTTAATAGTATACCTATACCCCTCCTTGATTCAGTCCGTTACCTTGGGTTCCACCTTGACTCACGACTTAATTGGAGCCAACATATAAAAATCAAACGACAAGAACTCAACAGGCGCTACGGACTCTTATACAGACTAATAAACAGGCGTTCACAGCTCACAACAGAGAATAAACTGACTCTATATAAAACACTAATACGACCGATCTGGACATACGGTGCAGAACTCTGGGGTGCCGCTAAGTCTTCCAACATCCAACGTATTCAATCCTTCCAATCCAAAATCCTAAGAGTTATTGCAAATGCTCCATACTACATCTCGAACTCTACCATACATGAAGATTATAATATCCCATTTGTCCAAGACTTCATCTCCACTCGCTTCACGCTCCTCCACTGTAAACTCCAATTTCACCCTAATCCATATGCCCACTCCCTGCCATCGGACTCCAACCCCTATGATCCACCCCGACGAATAAAAAGAAGATGGCCCCGTGACCTCCTGGGGACATAATCTGTAAATAAATTGAGAGTGGTGTCATTGGTCACCTTCTCTCCTCATGTGATTGATATTGTCTTTGATATAATCAGGAGAGGTTGAGTGGTGGAGGTGATGGGTGACGACCCTGACTGCCCGCTCTTCCTTTAGTTGGTAAGTGTGAAGCTGGGCATGTGTCTCTTTTAGATAGCTCACTATACCTCTGTAGGTGTCTGGGCTATCTGGCATTACTTTAGTGTCATGCTGACGGCTGATACAAGTGTATCTCCCGCGGCCGACTCGCTCATCGAGTTTAATGCACATTAGGCAAAAATTTTGTACATTTCTGACAAAAATGGGAGGAGGTAGAGGTATACGTTGGGTGGTCGTTTCCCTCTCCTCTCCAGTAATGTTTTGAAGAGGCTGAAAAGGATTGACAGTAGTGAAAGGTGATAGGTTTTCATTCCTATCTGACACTTCTTTGGCGGGGGGTGTGTTGGTCACTCCTGCTGCTGGGTCGTAGTTATAATTGGTCTCTCTTCAAGGGAGAGCTACTGGCAGAATGCCACCCCTTATCTTTAGGAGGGGTTATGGGTGCACCACGGCTCTTCCTTTTTTGCCCTCCACTAGCCTGAGATAAAGATGGCCTCCTGTAATACATTAATTTAATTATTAAGGAGTCTTGCACGGAGCCTCCAAACCTGCAGGCTGAGTGATAAGGGAGGCTATGAGAGCCTAGTGTAGTGAGGTAAGGGCCGGACAGTCTTCCCCTCTGTTCCGCATGACGCTTCGAACTGAAATTGCACTCATATGTCATTGACACTTCACTGAAAATGTATGTGAAGTTTGAAATTTCAGTTCTTCCTATAACTCATATATTATTTTTATAGAGCACTATTTTGTATACTGATCACTGGTTAAACTGCTACTTAACTAAAAAAAAAAAAAAAAAAAAAAAAAATCACATTCAAGTGACCACATTTATTGAAGATTTTCAATTTGTTTATTTATGTTTCATACTCAATACATTTGGAATTTATAATTCAAGTTTTCATTAAATGTCATATAAATAAATTTATGAATGATTTTTAATTTAAATACTATGAACAGAAAGATAGACGAGTAGGACATAATAATAAAACAACTTTCTCACTAATAAGTTATAATTTAAATTTATAGATATTTACAGTTTATAACAATATTCAATAATATTTGTGCTACACATATGAACATCATAATTCAGACTGAATTTATATTAGTAATTAATTATTATAAGAAATTAAGTGCTGATTGGAAAAGTGTAACAAAAATAAATAAAAAAAATACTCAAAGCAAAGTATAACTAACTTAACTGTACAAAATTTCTGAAATTTATACATACAAAATAATAAATACATAACTGTACAAAAGGAAGCGTAATAGATAACTGGGTATTTGTCAGTTCATCAAGCCTGAAACAGAAATTAGCACAATAAATTATATTTTCTTTCACCACTATCATTTTAATTATATAAAATATAATTGACAATGAATCCTTATCTATAAAATAAATAATTGCTATGGTTCCCTTTTTGACCAAAGCTGTGGCAGTCCCCTGGGCTTAAAACATACTTATGTATTTTCATTGGTTTAAGCACTAAGACAGTTCATCAGAACTTTTCTCATGATAAATATATTCCAGAGTTTCAAACAAATTTCTTCACTTCTTTAATAGGTGCAGTGCCCCTGCACAGCTTTGGTCTCCAATAGGTGCAGCCAACAAACTTAATAAAGAATGTATGCCCCAAACTTGAGTTTTTACATGACCCTTTCTTGTGATTTACAAGCATGCCACAAGATCTATGACTTTTGATTTCATTTCAATCCCCCTTTGAATTCTCACAAGGGTTATTTGAAAACAATTCACCTGTTCTGTCAAACATAATTTTAGCTTACTGTCTGTCAATTATCCTCATTATCTGCATAGAGGAAATTCTTAACTCCATGCCAATCATCTTTTTCATAAAGTCCATCCTCAATTTACAGATCAGTGATCTGAATAATTTATTTAAGTGGTTGTTTATTAACTTTCTCTTATCTTTCTTAGTCTTAGAGTGCATTACTCAAAAAACTGCAAAGGTTTGCAAGGCCTCTGGTAGAACCATAATAGTGCATTTATCCTCACCTCTCATGGCAAGTTCAGATTTTTTCTGCCTGGCGTGTTTTCTCTTTTTCTTATTCTCTCTTGTTCTGCCAAGTCAAGCAGATTTCAACATTTTCTTTTGACTCACATACTATGCCAGATAAATTTTTCAGCTATTGTAAAAAGTTAAGCCAAGCAATGTTAAATATCTATTAACCTTTAAGACATGGGAGGACCCAAACCCGTGTTTACTGATCACCAGTCAGACGTGCTAACCTCTGCCCTAAGTGGGCCACAATCCCGCTGAGTCAGATACTTCTCTCTAGAGGCCTCCTCGCATCCCATGTGCGTGAACTAATTTGCCACAACCGATGGAAGGTGGGATGAATAGTAACTAATGTAGACCTAGAATCGATATTGGGTGTTTCTTCTATTAAAAGGACTTTATCAGTAGTTTTTATATACTTTTAAGTATTATCTGCCTTAAATAGTATTTCTTACTAATAAATGACATTAGAATAAGTATAAAATAGACTACCCACTTTAAGCAGAAAACAAGCAAATTTTCTGTCCTTTAATAAAGATAAAGAATTTTATCAAAACAACATGAAAAATTAAGAACCTTTATCTGCTTCTTATTACTTACTTACTGACTTTAAGAATATTTCTTGTTTTATAAATATCAAATTTTCTTTGATAGAAACATTAAAAATAACAATTTAAGTCTAATAGTGCAATACAATTTTTTATATAGTAAAATAAAGAAGATATTAAAATTTTTTTGGTTTTGATCTCTCTTTAAATCCTGTAAATACAGTTGATTGCAACTAATAACAAACACATTCAATAGTCTATATAGACAAGAAAAAAAAAAAGAAAAAAAAAGAGCTGGTGTAGAGGCTTTCTCATTTAGATAGAAATTCAAAATTCAATTCTATCTGAATAACTTCACTTATTAAGGATAAAAATGTATGGGATTTTGGTGCCTGAAATAAATAAGAAAAAATAAGGTATTTTAATAAAATTTATGAATGAAGCTATAAATATAAGAATTAAGTAACAATTAAATGAGATTGAAGGCTACTTTATTAAGTTATTCATAATATAGATATATACTGAGTAAATTTAATATAACAGTAATTATAACTATAATTAATACATATTATAAACTTACTATAATTAAATATAAGTAGCTATAGAGATCTACAGAGAACTCTCCATATGAGGTGAATATAGAGGGGATACATAAAATATTCTATTGATAGATCAATAAAAAAGGATTAAGACCAGGCAAGATAAAGAAAGAAATAAAACAGGTTTTTTGTTCTTCAATCATCCAAGGGAGTAAAAAAAAAACCCCGGATTTTTTTAAACAGAAGTTTTTCTTTAAAATTATTCAGAAAATATAATAGGCGGCTCTGGAAATGTTATCTTTGACATACCTAAAAAATGAAGGCGTGATATATTTTAATATTAATGCTTTAACCAGTCTTAAGTTAAAGCTCAGAAGCCAGAAAAGAAGCTTGAATATAAAGTGAGTGGTTGCTTTTTGTTAATAGCCTGCTGTTGGTTGAGTTCAGAAGCATTAATTTCAAGATTCTTAATTCTATAATGGTACTTCATTTTTAATTTACTTTCTACTATTAACTATGATATGAAGTTTTAAACTGCATGTTAGATTATCTCAGTTCAGTCAAAGTCAATTTGGGCCCTTGTGTCAACCTATGTCACGTAGTAGTCATCAATAAATAAAATAATATCCAATAATTTTTCTAGCATATTTCTTTTGCACCCTGTTTGAAACCCTAATCTTTCTTTTCTGGTAAATGACTCCTGATAGCCAACTAATATAAACCATGCTCACAATAACTAAGTTGAAGTGAAACATACTAATTTAAATATTACACCAATTATTAAAATTGCTAAAAAAAAACATTTATTGCACCCACTTGGCATTTAAACCCTATTTTCCTCTTATTTTTCGGTGAGTCGTGCTTGAGCTTCGGGCGAGTCAACACCTGTTTAGAGAGCTCCTCAACTAATACTGATAAGCTAATTTTTGTTGTTTTTTTATTATTTATTTTTACTAATATTTAGTTTATTTTTGTTTTATTTTTAATTTAAACAAATTTAGGTAATTGGAGTGTATATAAAATACACCCTACATCCNTTATTTATTTATTATTTTATTGTTTATGTGTGTATATATGTATACGCACACAAGTTGTTGCCTACTTGTCTCCTGCGAGAACGGATATGTGAGATGTGGGCGTAATAATCTTTGAGTTGATCGCCCCTAAACCCGATCCTACCTCCTCTTATTTTTCCAATTTTGCTCAATAACTTAATCAGACAAATTTTATTAAAAAGAACAACTTCTAGGTTATAAAATTAAATGTTTGGAAACCATAAACCCCACCCCCACTTCTAATTGTTATATTTTGTTGAGTGACTCTCTAAAAATATTTCTTGAATAAAGTAACAAAGGTATTTATAATAAAATAATGAGTTTCATTGCATTAAACTAAATGTTACGCTTGACACAAGGGAAAAACTGTTAATACTCAAACATTTCAAATTATTATTAATTTATTCCTCACTCTTTAAATACAGGCCAAAAGGCCCGATTATAAAATGAAAGAAAAGTAAGACAGAAGTTGAGTAAGATGGAAGCAGTAAGAGACTGCTTCATGGTAACCTGAAGTGAATGAAACTACTAAATTATTACTTTAATAAAATCCTGAAATTACCAACCTTATCTTGAGACAAATGAAGAAAGACTGCTAGGTCCTGAAGCTGGGCTGCTCAGATCTTCGTCAGCTTGGTTGTTTTTCATTTCCTGGAGGGTAACTAGCATCTTGTTCCACTCATCATGCCTTGGCTGAGAAAATTGCTGTGAATAAAACAATAATTGGAATACAAATGTAATAATTAAAATATATTAAAGATTTATAAATAAATTAAAAATAATTTAGATTAAAAACTAATTGATAATACCGGATCATATAAGCAGATACAAGTGAAATATTTAGGAGAGACTTTCTATTTCAACTTCTTCTCACTTACATTCTGGAACTACAATTTAATAACTTATTTCTTCCTCTATACTACATATTTGTATACTTTTTGTTGTTATAATTGTAAATTAGGTGATTTTCAAAATACAATTTCTATTTGTATGATCAAATCAGTCATTTTTCATATTCAAGACAATCTTTAAAATAAGAAATCTGTTTATTCATAACTAAAGATATATTAAATTATTGTTATCACATTGTACATATTATTTATACATATACATCTATACAGGAGTCACCTTACATTATAAATAAAACTTTAAGATTCCTGTTTCAAGCACAATCATGGAAGTTATTAGCAAAGAACCAAATATGAATGATGATTGCACTTTTTATTATTTCTCTATGTGCAAAACAGAAACTATTTTTAATTCAGTACCATATATAATACTATACATAGTTTTTTTCTTTAAACTGTTAGCTTCCAGTTAGCTGGTTTTCAACCAGTTAGGGTTATGGAGGAAAGGGCTATTTACAGGTTGTCATTCCATTTCAAAAATGTATGGCTTAGGACAAGCGGGGATTTGAACCCGCAGCACCAGGATTACGGGACTCAAACTGATCCTATGAGCTATCCTGGGGCCCCATGTAATAATTTTAAGTTAGTAATCAATAGAATCTGAAAATATATTTTTAAGGTTAAAATGTATTTATAATTAATATGTTTCATTTCAAAATACTTAATAAGCTAAGGATTAATTTGTCAAGATATTGACATGGTATTCAAAATTTCTAAATTCATATAGGGGGGCTTTGGGTCCAAGGGTAGCTAAGCGGATGCGTTTGTGACTTGCGATCCTGGTACTGTGGGTTCAAATCCCACCCTGGTCAAGCTTTTATCAATAAATAAAAGCTTGTCTTGAGGCATGGATGTTTAGAATAGGATGGTAACCTGTAGATACCCCTCCCTCAATGATCCTAAGTGGTTGAAAAGGAGGCTTTATTAAAAAAAAAAAAAAAAAAAATTAAACACAGAAGATCAAGGAAGAATGTAAGGCGTTTGAATAAGAACAAATAAGAACATCATATCATAAATAACTTATTATCACTTGCAATCATGTCCAGATAAAGCAATACTATAAGAAAGTAAAATGATATAATAGCTTAAACCAAAGTACAACTAAGTATAATTTCTGTATTTGGAAAAAGTCAAACAACATAAACTTCAAAATGTAAGAAATAATTTATGGTAATAGAGAATTTGAAGAATTAGTTATTTAATATGGAATGAATTGTTGACCGTCAATTTCTATGAAGAGAGAATTGTCGGGAATTCAGTCAGGGTAGTTGTTAGTTATTTAAGTCTTAAAAGCAAGCAATTGTACATAATTTTGTGACAATTGGTACTACAATGTAAATGTTTTGGCCAGTGATTTTTCATTTAATTTTTTAAATTTAATTTATTAAATAGGAAATTTTTGAAGTTGTATGGGAAGAAGTGAGATAAGTGAAAATTAATTAAAGGGAGATTGCCTTCCCTAAATAAACCCCATATTGTTGGTTAATTACAACTGGTGATACTCTACATTTTGGATTGTAAGACCCCTCCTGTGGAAGAATTGTGATGCCACATACAGCATTTTCATAAATTGGAGATTGGTGTTACTGCATTTAGATCTCAGATTAATGTTATTTTATTGCTTCTTTTATCTCCTATATAATTAGCAAATCACATCAAAACATTGACACTAAGAATCTGATTAAGGAGCTTCTCAATGTGTTGCAGAGCAGGCAGAAGAAAGTGGAAGCAAGTTATTGGTGTGCAAGTATACAACAACAAGAACTTATAAGTGGAGCATAACAGTTTTTAGTGCTAACAATAGGTCAGAATACAAATTATAGGTACTGGAGTGCAACTTATGTTTTTACTATATAACATGAGAAAATATGATCATAATACAAGCACTAGGAAGTTTTACCTCTCCTACATCGTAGAGATGTATCTTGCCCGAATCATCACCTACAACAACATGAGAGCCACTAGGAGTGAAAGAGACACGATTAAGGGCTGGAACTCCCTCAACTATTGTGCTTGCAGAAGGGACCTCTGCATCAGCATTCAGATTCCAGAGAGCCAAACGCCCATCGCCATCTACTGAGGCAAACACTGCTGGATGAACAGGTGACCAAGCCACACCATAAACATAGTCACAGCCATCCTCCCAACTGTAAACTGGCCGGCTTTCCTGATATAGAAAAACACATTATAAAAATATATACAACTTTAAATTTAAAAAATACTTTAAATTGAAAAACTAAAAGTCACGAATGCCTAATAGTTATATTCTAATTCCTTGATAAATTTCATTCTTAATTTTAATTATTAAATTTAATGATTATAATTCATTTTAACATATTTTATTTTATAAGTTTTACAAGTTTTATAAGTTTGTGCTGAACATTATTAAGTTCTTTTAATTTTTAACACATAAACAATCAACTCTTCAGTTTAGATTTTTCCCTAAAACTATATTTTAAAATGTATAAATTGTTTTCTAGATTAGTAAATATTTTTTATTTATAATTAAGTTAGGAATTATGAGGAAAAAGTCAATAAAAAACAAACATTAAGAATAAAATTGTCTTTAAATATCAAATTATATAAATTCTCTAAACTTGTGAGACTATTTAAATTGAATTTTATTTTTAAACTTTATGGTAAATTGAAACAACATACCTTCATGTTCCAAAGCTTGACAGACCAATCAAAAGATGAAGTAAGGAAAAGATGAGAATAGTCGACAGGGCCCTGTACTTTGTGAGTGTTGATATCAGTGATGGGGGCCTGATGGCCAAGGTAGGTATCTGTTACACCAGCTTTGGTACCATGCCGGCAAGCTGAAATCAGGGTAAGATGCAGAACTCTTAGAAGAATGAAAATATTATGAATGACAATTTTGTTTATTTATAAATCAGTAAGCTTCAATTTATGTGATAAAATGAAGAAGTGGACAGTCAAGGTGACTATTATAACTGTATAATTAGATTATACTAATCATGTAAAAGGAGATATAATTAAATATTTTAGAATTTTTTTTTGTAAAAAACAAAATAGAAATAAAATCCAATAAATAAGCCTCTTTCCACTGACTCTGAATAGCTCTCATTTCTGAAAATATATTTGTATTCAATATACTAAATACTGGACTATTAGTAGATTTTTTTTTTTGAGTTCGGTCAAGGTTGAATTTTGAATTTTTAAAAATGAGTATTTTTTTAATTATCTGCCAACGTTTAAGCTTACATTGTAAGCCATTTTCAGGGCTGTTGAAATACAATGTCATGAGAAAAACATAAATAAGTTAAGTGATTTACATTATTCTTACATAGAATTGCCATAACTAAAAGTAATGTGTTATCAAAACTTGTGAAAAAACAAAACAAAACAAATGTATAGAAAAATTCACGGCACCTACCTATCATGAAAACGAGAGGGTACACTGCATCACCTGTTAATAACTGAGAGGTATGGTATGGAAATTGGGAGAAATTTCTGAGATGGACAACATGGGTGGTGGAAGATACAAAGGGAGTGCGGCCTGAATGCATCAAAGGGGGCAATACCAGGAAAAAAGGTAGGAATACGATAAGTTGAAGAAATTAGTTATTTGTCAGTTCTTGTCGTTAACTGGATCGTACTGTAAGTTTATGGAGGTTTTTTCCACTGGACCCAATCAACTATAATAGGCTATAGGGTTCAGTGGAAAGAATGCTAATGCTATAAGTCGAATGTAAGTCCTTCATGAATGTAGTGTTTTATTATGCCTTTATGTAAGGGCTGTTTTATTAGTTTCTGTTGATGTCATTTTTGTGATTGTTGATTCTAAAAGAAATAAGATTTTCGGTTTGCCCATTGTATGAACCATGGCAATTAGGAGTGAAACAAGGAATTTTACAGACAAGATTGGTTCTGTTAGGAAGGGGGATGGGATCTTTAAGGAGGGTGCAAATAGATTTTATTTTATTGTTTGTAGGAAATGCACGCTTAAGGTTAGAGAAAGTTTTTCTAAGGGATTTCTTAATTTTTTCAGAGCTTTGGAAAACGGGAGAGAACGGAAAGTGAGGTCATTATTTTGGGAGAGGGGCTTAGTTTGGGTAGTGGAAAAGTAGAATTTGTTCACAAGTTTTTTTAATGTTGTGCTTAGGGAAAAAACTCTCCATTTTATATACTGGACTGTTGGAATAATTTATTTGAAACCAAATTTTTGCCTTTTATGGCACCATTAGGCCTCAGAACTTCCCAAGAATAGTCTGAGGTCTAACTCTGACTGTAGTTTAGCTCTTCAATAATAGATAAAGTGAAAAGAAGACTGTATTTTTAATTTTATGTTACTTTTGTAGCGTATAAAACCATAACCAATAATCTAGTCTGAGATTTTAACTGCATCCAATTATCCTTTTGGGAGTATTCTTTTAATATCCTTGAATTTAAATAGAACTAATAATCTATAGAAAGCTGCAAACTAACTACCATGAGTGCTGGCTTAGCTGAGAGGATCTATCAGTCAGGTGCTAGGGATTGAGTCATGCTCTGGGCAATCTTTTATAGAGAAACAGAAGTCATGCATTTTTAGAATACGATGACTACCTGTATAGAGCCCATTCCGTTCTCCATGACCCAAAGTGGTAGCAACATAGCATAGGAGGTAGAAAAAGAACAAGAAAAAAAAAACAAAAAAACTAAGACCTATAAACTTACCTATAAAACTAAACTGCAATTTATTTTTGACTAGAATGACTGGCCAAAAAATAGGGAGGAGGGTTTCTTTAGTAGGAGAAGTGCTTTTTTACTAGGGAAATAGGTCTGCAATACTTGCTGATTGGCAGGGGGGGGGGGGAGAAATGTGTCAGAACTTTTACTTCCAGTTCCAGAATGCATCGGTGGCCTCATTGAAAGCCAATTCATAAAGTGAGAGGTATAAAATGAATACAAATGTTGCAATATTTTATTTACTCATTTATTTCATATCAATGAGTAATATTCTATTATATTTAAATAAAATAAATTAAGAAAATATTGTATACTTTTACAAGCAGAACCTCTTTTCAGCAAAGAAAACTAAGAATGCTCGTTGGGAGGAATACTGAGGGAAGAACCCTATGCTCTACACTCTGTAGTGCCTGAAGATGGTGTATTGCCAAAACCGATTGCAAATAAAATTATTTGTAACAGGAAAGACTACCTCTCTATAATCCCTAAAGTGATTAATATCAAGTGTGGCTATGAAATAATGAGACTATTGCTGTAAAATATATTATTTTAAATTACAATACATTTTTAGTTTTTATCACCTCCAATATACACCCCTCCTCTATCCTATCTATGGAGAACCCATTGTTCTCTTAATTTCTGGGGTAAGTATAAATACACCAGGGTACCCTGCTTTGATCTAGCTAAGAAATTGTTCATCTCTTTTCCTCACCAGTAATTTATAATTATAAATTGCTTCATTGAGATAACTAATCAGTGTGATATTCAAAGAATTAAAAATGTAAAAAAAAAAAAAAAAATCGTATTACTTCAGTTGGGAAACAAACTCGGGTCTCCAACTTTCCGGGTAGGCAAGATAGATCTTTACACTACCGAGGCAGGTTCAAAAATCTCTTCAACTCCCCACACTTTACTCCGAGTCAAAACCCCCAAGTAAGATGAATAAGTTTTCTTATACTCGAAGAGCTAACTTTGTCAGCTATTTATTAGACTCTCGTTCTGTCTGATATTTCTTTTTAAGTTATGAATTAATTGTGGTAAATTTACTACATTTCTTGTCAAAAATTTAGTGTGGGATTACATACCACAATTATTTCATTATCTTAAAATGTAATAATTTAATGATAAATTAGAATTGCATCACACTTATTTTTAAATTTTATTTATGCTAAGATATAATTTTTAGTGCAATTATCTAAATTTACGTGGGATTAAAGACCACAAAATAAATAATATTTATAAAAGCTAAGATATAATGAGGAAAAAAGTATTAAGAGGCTTACCAGAGTAGACAGTGCCCTCTTCACTGCCGAAGACAAAATTGTTAACATCATTATAAGGAAAGTCAAGTGAGGTGACAGCAATGGCTTTGCTCTGACGCTGCTGTAATTCCAGGGTCTCCTGTGGCTGGGAGAGCATATCTAATGACCAGGAACACAGTCTTCCATCTGTTGAGATACTGATTAAGTTATGGGCATTCTGTGTTCCCACTACCCGCATGCAGTACACTGGATGTGTATGTGCTGAGGCAGAGAGAGGTGTACGTTGGGTGGGAGTCCTCTTTTGGACCCTATTATCCCAAAGTACTACTTGTCCTGAGTATGTTCCACCAAGTATCAGGTTGGGATGGAATCTAAAAAGAAAATTAATTTTTTCTTAAGTATGTATTGATAAAACTGTGATTACATTAGATATTGGAATATAATATGATTATATTGTACAATAGATGTAAATAATAAATATGATATTGAAAAAATCATCTTTCAAACTAGAGAGTTTGTGGCTGTGGGGGGAAGGAGTGATAAGGCTATCCTCAGGAAGGTCAGGCAGTGAAGGAGTGAAACTGTTCAACCTGCTGAATCACAAAGCCTTCTCCATTTTTTTTAATTAATCAAGAATGAGGGACACATAAATTATAATTGAAATTGTACAGGTAGTTAGGGTTTATCTTTATATCTCCAGGTTAAAAACTTCTTCATCTATAACATGGAACACATTACACATTTCCAAACAAAATATTATTATTATAATATTTTATATGTCNGCCGAGCTTTCGCACATCATGTGATGGCTATTTATATTTATAATTTATAATACCATTCTTTACTCAGCCCTGAAGAAGCCATCACATGATGTGTGAAAGCTCAGCAACTATCAATAACTTGATTTCAGTTTTTCTCAATGAAATTTGGCAAGTAGCTTTTAAATGCAAGACAAAAGGCTAAGTTCTAAGGACTATAAATAAATGGAACAAAATCAGATTAATAGGAGAGGAGATTACATGAAATACCAAGAGAAAGTAAAAACTTTTTATGCATTGGGTATAATATTTAGTCTAGAGTAATGAAAATCAATGCAGGTTTTTTTAATGATAAAATAAATTGTTTAGGAATTACACAGCTAAATTGATTAATTAGAAGTGGAGATTTATCTAAACTGAAAATTTTAATTTTATGGTAAATATGCCACAATTAGTTGTTTTTCTTAATGAAATTTGGTATATCACTTTTGAATACCAAGAGAAGTGGTGAGTTCGTAATATAGCAAAATCAAAATAATGTGAATGGGGATTGCCTGAAATGCCAAGTATGAGCAGAAAAAGTTTTCAACTGCAGGGTACATAGAAATATTCTGTACAGAGCAATGGGAGTCAACAAAAAAGTTTTGTTGACAAAATATATATTTTACATGACATGATAATGACTTGAAATATGAAATATTAAAATTTTAAATACAAAAGCAAAGAGAATAAACCAATATACTAGTTAAATATCAAATTCAATGAAGTAGAGTTTTATTTTTTATTAATGCATCATATGAATGAATTATATTCAATAAATAACATTAAAATTTTTCAATAGAAAACATAATAAGAACTAGAATACAGGCAGTTGGTTCCAAGGTAGATTATCCTAGTTTCTGATTTTACTATTATAAAAACTATACTGATTTTATTATTGTAAAAACTATGCACTGTCTGAGAGTGCAGCTTCTCATGTTTCTTATATTTTCCACACCTCCTCTTAAAAAAACAAATAAAAATAAAAATAAATAAAACAAAGATTATATACTCACTTGGCAAATGTAGCTGTGAGCACCATTGACTGGCAGTGAAAGACATACTCAGGAGTAGCTTTTTTGAACTTGGAGTTCCATACCAGGCAGACGCCATCAGGATCATGGGCTGATTCCTGAGAAGTGTGATAAGAAGCTGCAAGAAGCTCAGGGTATTGAGGTGACCAGTCCAGAGATGTAACACACCTTGTCTTAGACCAACGCTCATCACAGAACCATCTTGACAACACCAATTTTCCAGTTTGCCTCTCATCCCTAGATCATTCAAAATGAGTAAGTTCTAGATATAAGGGTGAACCAAATATTTTTATTTTGTCTCACTGATATAGTAAAACACACTAGCTTTTCACAATGAAACTCTGGTGATGAAGTATTCAAAACAATATTTTTCTTTCTTGGATTATAAATAATATTATACTCAGGAAAATTCACAAACAAATAAAACTTAAAGTAAAAAATAAAAATACAATAAAATAAAAGTATAAAAAAATTAATTTTGGTAATTAAAAAATGTAATAACTCATTACCATGTGTCATTAGTTAAATAAATTTCTGTATTAATACATTAGGTACAAATATTATCAACAATATTTATAATTATAAATATATAAGAAAAAATTAGTACATTAAACGTTAAGATAACTTAAAAACATGAGAAATACAGAGTCTACTCTTAAGTGGAAATGAATCATAACAAGATTAACAAATAATAAAAATAAAGATTATATAATCTCAAAAGTATATTGTGAATTAGAAGGAAATGAAAAAAGGGAAAGATGAATAATAAAATAGTCAAAGATTAATAAGAGTGAAAAACCTGAAACATACCCCAGGTCATCTGAATCTTCAGCGCCAGTATAATCAGTACAGATATCAACAAATTCTGCCAGTGCTCTCTCCACTATTCTACTTCTCTGATCCAAAAATCTTTTGAAGTCTTCAGACAGTACAATCATCATTTTTTCATCTTCACTCATTTCCCGAACTGAAAGAAATTATCAAGATTACTAAAAGATTACATGATAATTCTGAAGGGAAATAATCATTCAAGGAAGAACAGATTTTCTAAAATTTGACTAAATTAAAGACCCACTTGGAAGGACAAAGAGGAACATTAATAAAGCTAGTGGCATTTTTTTGGGGAAACAAAGAATAGAATACAGATATTTTTACTTTAATTTTTTGATTTTAAGTCTTGAAATTTTAAATATCATTTTGGCACATAAATTTTAATATAGTTTGTTTTTGAGAAAAAGCTTAGTGAAGAAGGTAATTACAGCATAACAAAATTCAAATATAAGGGTTGTAGTCTAATTTTAATACATTGCATAAAAGGAAAACTTGTATTTTTCATAATAGTACGTTTTAATATTATTTTACATTTTGAAAAAATATAGGAATAGTGACCTAAGTAAATGATTAAAAAAAAGAGAATTTACACGCTGTACTTATTATCAGGGAATAAAATTCAATTATTTAGAAAACAAAATTAAATAGTCAACATAAATGATAATTCATTTTATATTTAATATCCTTATCTAAAAGGAGAGATGAATTTACCATTTCTTCTTCCGTGTTGGACCGTGTCAAGTTACTGATAGTTGCCGAGCTTTCGCCGTCACATGATGTGTGAAAGCTCAGCAACTATCAATAACTTGACACGGTCCAACCCGGAAGAAGAAACGGTAAATACATCTGACGACTGTCGAAGCCTACGTGAACAGGAGAGATGAAGTTAGGAAAGTTAGATCATTAGGTAAAATAAGGATATTTATATTTTAATCAAATACACACCATAAGCGCACATTAAAAATATATGTAAAAATTGCTCCCTTGAAAACTTGAACCACCTGATAGGTGGAAATAGGTGGGAACTTATATCTATATGATATATAAAGGTATAAAAAAAACTTGTAATTGTCATATGTAACCATAAAAAACAAAACATCCATACCAAAATTTTCATCAAATAAAAAACAAAAAATATTCTTTAAAGCACAATTTTAGAATGTTAAATTGATTAGAAAATATTCAAAGATTTAAGTATAGATCATAAAAAATTAGTAATGATGGAGAAATGTAGCATGGCTCCTAGCTGTGAGTTATAAAATCTTGAGTTTAAAGTAAACTGCTAATTCTCTAGAGCAAACATTAAAGTGGATTTTTGAGTATGTGTAGAAATCTTTAGGAAAAATAAGTTCAGTTTTCATCATTTTTGCTGAAAGTACCACAATATATAATAGCAGAGATAGGTATTTCAAAAAACGACTTTGATAAAATATATGATTTTTTTCTCAGTTATTAATGAATTGGTTTCTATACTTCATACTTTAGCTAGCAACAATAAAATAATATAACATCAATTAGATCTTAATCCAGCTTCTTCAGAGAGAAACATTAACAGAAAATACTGATTTTTTTATCAGCTATTTATTAATCCACCAAGATTTAGATTATATATTTGATTATATACTTATCACATTACTTGTATGTTAAAGGAAGGCAGTGAGATTGTTACTTCAAAAGAGCAAACTGTTTTTATCTATAGATCAGCTTTATTATGCTATATATAAGTTATATTAATTATTCTTAATTGAATTTATGTATCATATTCTTTGAATTTAATTTCTAATTCACCAGATTTTATCACAAAGTAGAATAGCAGGCATTCCAGATTTTTTATAATTAGAATAACAATAAATTCTGATTAATATTTTAAGTTTAACTTTGATCATTACTTATAATTTGTTCTTATGTTTCCTAAATTCACTTAACTCCAAAATGAATTGTATTGTTAAATATTTCATTGAGTTACTCAATTAACATATTATAATATTATAACATATTCTTATACTTTTATGATACAGTAAATATAACAAGTAAGAGAAGAGAATTACCTGTCTTAACTTCCTTTTTTAGCTCTGGCTCAACATTGGTGATAGCTGGCTCCATCTCCTTCACCTTGGGGAGGCCGTGAGGAAGGATCCCTGGAGGGAGTTTGCTGCCAAATCCTCCACCACCATCCATCAGTGATGGGAGAGAGTCATCTTCCGCTTGTGGATCGTCATACGTCAGAACTACATGGTAAGTAAGTCTTGCCTGGGAATGGCTAAGTCTTCATATATGATATATTCTACATTATTTATGTAGCAAAATCATTAAAAGTAAGCAGCACACCAAAATTTTAAACTTTATTACTTTCATTGACTGGATTTGAAAATATACCAATCAATGGTATTTTATTCAATAACCATGGACTAATAGTCCAAAAAATATACTGGTTATCTTACATTAATAGAAAAGTGAACATATTGAGGTAAATGAACTATTTTCACAACAAAAGTGCTTGCACTAACTCCTATGAGGAAGATTTCTTTCTCCAGTTGCATGATAAATAATCATGGCACATAACAATAAGTGGCTAAACATGTTTCAGATTTCTTTCTCCAGTTGCATGATAAATAATCATGGCACATAACAATAAGTGGCTAAACATGTTTCCAGTGATCACTCATTAATCTGCAAATGTCCAGTGATAATAATTCTGTAGTTCAATGAATAATTCAGCAAAAAAATACTCCTAAATTATTGACACATTTATACGTTCACATATGAATGAAAATTTAATCTTATTCTTATAAAATATTAAATTAAGGTTTAACAATCTTAACAATTAAGATAGGCGGCCAAGCCTCGAGCTATGGCTTAAGGGCTAAAATAGTATATGCTCATTGGTTCTAACACTACAGGAAAAAATACTGACTTTTATTAAGAGCTAAACCAATGCTTTTACACATTATCATTTATCTATCCTTTTTATACTAATAAATCACATAAATATCCAACGCCTAGACTCATTTCTGAATTTAATTACTTTTAATCTTATGGACTTCTATACTTCTGTAAGGTGAAATGAAAATTCAGAACAACCATTAAAATTACCCTGCCTAATCATACTTTTAAACTTCAGTTATAACCTATTCTAAACAATATATTAAGAAACAATGCATAATAATTGGGTTTCAGCTTGGATACATAAAATAAAACTGTCATATAAAAATAGTACTCATTTGTGAGCCAATTTAGTCTCCAGTTTTACTCTTATTTCACCACCCAAAGCACAGATGATAGTTCATTATGATTGTATTCAAGCAAGAATATTGGTTGACCAAATAAATGAACTAGTTTTTTATAATTTTTGTTTATCTTATATAAACCTCTAATAATGAGATTAAAATATTTTTAATTGCGTGAACTCGTGTCAAGTTACTGATAGTTGCCGAGCTTTCGCCGTCACATGATGTGTGAAAGCTCAGCAACTATCAATAACTTGACACGGTCCAACCCGGAAGAAGAAACGGTAAATACATCTGACGACTGTCGAAGCCTACGTGAACAGGAGAGATGAAGTTAGGAAAGTTAGATCATTAGGTAAAATAAGGATATTTATATTTTAATCAAATACACACCATAAGCGCACATTAAAAATATATGTAAAAATTGCTCCCTTGAAAACTTGAACCACCTGATAGGTGGAAATAGGTGGGAACTTATATCTATATGATATATAAAGGTATAAAAAAAACTTGTAATTGTCATATGTAACCATAAAAAACAAAACATCCATACCAAAATTTTCATCAAATAAAAAACAAAAAATATTCTTTAAAGCACAATTTTAGAATGTTAAATTGATTAGAAAATATTCAAAGATTTAAGTATAGATCATAAAAAATTAGTAATGATGGAGAAATGTAGCATGGCTCCTAGCTGTGAGTTATAAAATCTTGAGTTTAAAGTAAACTGCTAATTCTCTAGAGCAAACATTAAAGTGGATTTTTGAGTATGTGTAGAAATCTTTAGGAAAAATAAGTTCAGTTTTCATCATTTTTGCTGAAAGTACCACAATATATAATAGCAGAGATAGGTATTTCAAAAAACGACTTTGATAAAATATATGATTTTTTTCTCAGTTATTAATGAATTGGTTTCTATACTTCATACTTTAGCTAGCAACAATAAAATAATATAACATCAATTAGATCTTAATCCAGCTTCTTCAGAGAGAAACATTAACAGAAAATACTGATTTTTTTATCAGCTATTTATTAATCCACCAAGATTTAGATTATATATTTGATTATATACTTATCACATTACTTGTATGTTAAAGGAAGGCAGTGAGATTGTTACTTCAAAAGAGCAAACTGTTTTTATCTATAGATCAGCTTTATTATGCTATATATAAGTTATATTAATTATTCTTAATTGAATTTATGTATCATATTCTTTGAATTTAATTTCTAATTCACCAGATTTTATCACAAAGTAGAATAGCAGGCATTCCAGATTTTTTATAATTAGAATAACAATAAATTCTGATTAATATTTTAAGTTTAACTTTGATCATTACTTATAATTTGTTCTTATGTTTCCTAAATTCACTTAACTCCAAAATGAATTGTATTGTTAAATATTTCATTGAGTTACTCAATTAACATATTATAATATTATAACATATTCTTATACTTTTATGATACAGTAAATATAACAAGTAAGAGAAGAGAATTACCTGTCTTAACTTCCTTTTTTAGCTCTGGCTCAACATTGGTGATAGCTGGCTCCATCTCCTTCACCTTGGGGAGGCCGTGAGGAAGGATCCCTGGAGGGAGTTTGCTGCCAAATCCTCCACCACCATCCATCAGTGATGGGAGAGAGTCATCTTCCGCTTGTGGATCGTCATACGTCAGAACTACATGGTAAGTAAGTCTTGCCTGGGAATGGCTAAGTCTTCATATATGATATATTCTACATTATTTATGTAGCAAAATCATTAAAAGTAAGCAGCACACCAAAATTTTAAACTTTATTACTTTCATTGACTGGATTTGAAAATATACCAATCAATGGTATTTTATTCAATAACCATGGACTAATAGTCCAAAAAATATACTGGTTATCTTACATTAATAGAAAAGTGAACATATTGAGGTAAATGAACTATTTTCACAACAAAAGTGCTTGCACTAACTCCTATGAGGAAGATTTCTTTCTCCAGTTGCATGATAAATAATCATGGCACATAACAATAAGTGGCTAAACATGTTTCAGATTTCTTTCTCCAGTTGCATGATAAATAATCATGGCACATAACAATAAGTGGCTAAACATGTTTCCAGTGATCACTCATTAATCTGCAAATGTCCAGTGATAATAATTCTGTAGTTCAATGAATAATTCAGCAAAAAAATACTCCTAAATTATTGACACATTTATACGTTCACATATGAATGAAAATTTAATCTTATTCTTATAAAATATTAAATTAAGGTTTAACAATCTTAACAATTAAGATAGGCGGCCAAGCCTCGAGCTATGGCTTAAGGGCTAAAATAGTATATGCTCATTGGTTCTAACACTACAGGAAAAAATACTGACTTTTATTAAGAGCTAAACCAATGCTTTTACACATTATCATTTATCTATCCTTTTTATACTAATAAATCACATAAATATCCAACGCCTAGACTCATTTCTGAATTTAATTACTTTTAATCTTATGGACTTCTATACTTCTGTAAGGTGAAATGAAAATTCAGAACAACCATTAAAATTACCCTGCCTAATCATACTTTTAAACTTCAGTTATAACCTATTCTAAACAATATATTAAGAAACAATGCATAATAATTGGGTTTCAGCTTGGATACATAAAATAAAACTGTCATATAAAAATAGTACTCATTTGTGAGCCAATTTAGTCTCCAGTTTTACTCTTATTTCACCACCCAAAGCACAGATGATAGTTCATTATGATTGTATTCAAGCAAGAATATTGGTTGACCAAATAAATGAACTAGTTTTTTATAATTTTTGTTTATCTTATATAAACCTCTAATAATGAGATTAAAATATTTTTAATTGCGTGAACTACAATACTCTAACCAATAAATTCAGAAATAAAAATTAAATACTTAAAATAATATTTTAATAGTTAAACTATAAGTGTTTACTCCCATTTAAATGAATTTGTAACTAATTGCATTAATATACTCAGTAAGATTTAAATTTTTAATATTCTTTTTGTTTATATTACTGGAGTATTAGTGTGTAGGAGCAAAAAAAAAAAAAAAAAAAAAAAAAAAAAAAAAAAAAAAAAAAAAAAAAAAAAAAAAAAA
>KZ807232.1:312414-326750 GCA_000696205.2 Oncopeltus fasciatus
TATATATATATATATATATATATATATACATATACATCACTCCTATTTAATTGCTATTAATAACCCTAACTAGATACTTATCAATAAGTCAATACTAAATTCAATTCTGATGACAAAAAAATCTTATTAATATGTTCTTAAGTTCATAAATAAAAATTTATGGTTTTCATGTTTTAGAACAGAAGGATGTATTTAATTTAAAAAATTTAAAATAGACAGATTCAAGAAATTTGATTTACAATTTTTTTTTTCTTTTTTGGCTTGCCAGAAGTAGAAATGATAAATAAAATTTCTGCTAAAATAGAGAAAAGATTCAGGCAGAACAACAAATATTTAAAAAGAAATAAATAAAAAATACAAATACAGGTATGAAAAGATCTACAGATTTTAGAAACTTGAAAGTATAGCTAACACCGCAGGAGGTAATATCGGACAGCAAGGTAAGCTGTTGAGAACTTTAATGAATTTAACACAATAAATTTACACATTCAAAAACAAAATTTCAATCCTAGAACAGGGGACTTACCTCCAGTTCCCATCCCATAAACCCTTAGAAAAAATGCTTGAAATAAAATATATTTAGCCTTCAAGTAAAGTAAGCTCAAATTAAATTTAGTTATAATATCAAACCTCTTTAAAATAAATGAATCATAAATTTTCAATATTCTCAGATAAAGGCTTTACATTTTTCTACCTTTGAACCTTTATCTCCCCTCTGATTGATCAATTGGAAGATGAACTAACTGCACAGTTGTTACAATAACAAACCATTCTGCTTTTAAGTCAAGATAAATTTAATACAAATGATTGTTTTCTATTGAAACAATTAGATTAATAAGAGAAAGAAAAGACTATAGAGTTTCACGTAGGCTTCAACGGTCGTCAGAAGTATTTACCGTTTTTTAAATATTTTAAAAATCTCTCTTTTACAACTCTCATTCTCTTTTCAGCCCTGAAGAAGCCATCACATGATGTGCGAAAGCTCGGCAAATAACACCAATTTGACACGGTCCAACCCGGAAGAAGAAACGGTAAATACTATAGAGTTTACATGACTGGCCAGGAAATAAAGTCCTTATATCAAATGGTATACACTAATGGATCTCTCCCTTAGTATCAACAAAAATACAACTAAATCCTCAGAAAATTATCAGCAACATGTATGATATACAAATCATTTGTCAATTGAAGAGAAATGATTTCATTTCAATAATAGAATGTGATTCAATTAGACGATAATAGGACAACAGTTTTAGGAGTTTTTAAAGAGAAAATTTCTTATTTCACGTAATAACTAATGAAAAGTGGTTAAATGCATCAGTACACAATAAACATGTTGAGTTTGTGCAACAAACTGGTTGAGGAGCTTTCCCAACCAAGTGGCAGAAAACCTGGATATCCCTCTTGCCTCTTAAAAGAGTAGTAGGATACTCAATGACTTTATTCTCCAGGTCATTTTGTCCTTATGAAAGCATACTAACATTTCTAACTTATTGCATTCATATATATAAAAAGATTATTCAAATTAAAACTAATCTTTTTATGAAAAGTAAACTCACTTATTTCTTATTATCAACTGGAAAAGCACCCCACTTATTAATTTTTTGGATACAAAAAAAAGAGAAAAATTTTATATGTGAAGCAGACAGTACTGTAAAATAAGCTAATTATTTTTTAATTTAAATTTTGCCAGCTAAATAATGAAAGTTTCAGCTTTGGAGAAATACTACTCTGGAAACGAGACTTTCATTATCTATATTTAAAAAATTTGAAAGTTCTGAGTTAAAATTAATCAGCTTTTTAGCATATATGCTAAATGGCAAAATGTTTGATAACAGTAAAAGGAAAACAACAAATGAATGACTTAGTAACTGTCTAATCAACTGGATAATTAAACTATTGATAATCTGAACTATGAGAAAGATGTAAGATTGAAGTTATCATATTAAGTGGACTAACTAAAAGTAATTGATATCAATAAGAGTAATGATTAAGTAATTCAGTTTGCTTTTTGAGTGCCTGTTGGCAAGTAGAAAACAACCTTATTAATATGTAACGAATTTCAATAAAATTAGCATGCATTTTAATTATTGGCTAAGTAAACATGTAATTAATTTCAAGACATTATACAAGTCAATAAACAGTAACAAATACCAATAACATAAAATAAGGTTAAAAATATAAATAAATTCAAATATAAACAAATTAACGCATCCTCAGAATTGATCCCTTACCTGTAAACTCGTCTTCCCATTCTAAACCAGGATTTAGATTGTACTCGTCTTGAAAGAGAAACAAAAGAGAACACAATCACCAAATGTCGTGGATAATAACACCATACACCAGTAATATAACAGCATACAGGGAAATGTTTGTTCTTTAAAAGAAGGTTGAGTACAAAACTGATAAGGCTGAGATTAATTTTTAAAGAGAGAGAAAGACCAAAATTAACAAAAGAGAAAAAAAATCCTATAAATCCATTTTTATAAATCTTCATACTTTACATAATAAACTTTAGTTTATTTAAAGAACAGCATGCCAAATTAGTTTCTAAAAATCTGTTTATCTGTCCTGTAGATACAAAACTTTATTTATTTTTTTAAAAACAAAAGTTGAGAATAAAAACTTGTTCAACTTTTATGCTTTTAGAGAAAACCAATATGAAATAATTCATTGAGTAGGTTTATTGTGGTTTAGTCCTAAAAAACCAACATAATATTGGGAAAATAAATTGCAGCTAATGACTAAGTAAATTACCATAGAAATTCGATTTGTCTTGATGGAAAAGAACTTTTTTCTTGGCCAAATGCGGTCGTTTTTTCTTTATATCCTCATTAAATCGGTCCAATAAGTTGGTATAATATTCGTCATTAATTGTTCTTCCCTTCTGAAGGTAATCTATGTGGATTACACCGCGTGCATCCCAGAAAACAGTAGCCTTGACTTTATTGGCTGACAAACCCACTTTGGCCTTCTTCGGCGCTGATTCACCCGGCAAAACCCACTGTTTTGTCTGCTGCTTGGTCTCTGGCGTGTCGTGGTGTATCCATGTTTCGTCCACTGTTACAAATCGGCGCAAAAACTCGTCCTTGTTGCGGTTGAACAACGCCAAACATTCGATCGAAGTTGTCACATGATTGCGTTTATGGTCGATTTTTAGCAAACGCGGCACCCATCTTGTGGATAGTATAATATCTTATTTTTTGGAAGGGATAAAAAAATTGGAGAAACGTTGGACGAAGTGTATAGAGCTCAAAGGAGACTATGTTGAAAAATAAAATTACTTTTTATCAAAAAACCTTTGTTTCATTTAAAAAGTCACGCACTTATTGACCCACCCTCGTATTATTATGAAAATGTAGTTTGAGAGAAACATAAACCTAGACTGAGATAAAAATAAAATTATTTATTTTATGGAATTACTTTTTCCAAACTTCACTGAAATTCATCAAGCTTCTAAAACTTGAAGAGCCTTAAAAAAATAGAGGAAACCCACATATCTAACCACTCACAAGCATAATGGCAAAAAAGGCTAGGTAGCCTCAAAAAATACATATTTCATATAAACTATAAAAACTTTTTTTTTTGTAATTACTAAACATTAATTATAAAGTATAAATATTGTTAAAGCAGATGATAGTTATAGTGGAGAGATGGCAAAGTGATAAATATGGAGATATTTTACTTTAAGAATTTTTTTATTGTGATTTTATTCCCAAATTTGTTTTGAAATTATATAACATCTGTCTTCCAGCCATTTAAACCCTCTTTTAGGTTAGACATATAGTTATGATATTTAGACATGTTTTTTTTTGTTTTTTTTCATATTCAGCTCTGATGAATGCCTGAAATTCAGGCCAAAGCGTGGGCTAAAATAAAAACTTTTTTGTTTACAAAGTAGTTTTTAATTCTTCAATTAACAAGACCGAATCCCTGATAAATCTCTCTTGATAAAATGAGATGGTCAACAAATTTACTTCCTAAACTGCTTAGTTCTGTACTTTGAGATTACCACAAACCTCCCTCAGAGATCACACCACTATCACCCTAATGATGACTTACAAGATAAGTAAAAATGTCAACAACTATAAAATAATTACCCAAAAATTTTGGAGTATTTTATTTTTTTATCCTGGCTGAAACCCTGACTAATTTCTCCAGCATAATACTCGACGGCCAAAGAACCTCCAACCATATAATAAATTATCTTTGAATTATTAGCATTAACAAATTATTTTAGTAATTAATTAACAATGATAATAATAATTAACAGATATCTTATTTTTAAGTCTCTTTCAAAGGATAAATGTCTGATATATTTTATACAGAAATGAGATCAATAAAAAACTATCCCATACTGACTACTGACCAGTATAGTCAAGTAATCCTCTGTGAAAGGGTAACCTTTGCAGAAAAGGATTGGTCTCTGGAGAGAACATCTTGTGTAGGCTCATATGTGTGTTTTAGGCCTAACTTATTGTCATTATACATGTTGGAAGAAGTAGGAGGCAATGTGCATATATAAAAGGCTGTACAAATCTCAAAGGAACAGATTAGAGTGAAGATATGGTGAAGTTTGATCACTTGTCTAGAATGAAGGATGTGAGCATATTTATCTAGCATATTTAGAGGGGATTCAAGGAATAGAAGATGTCTAAAATCTTCGCTGGCATTATAAGAGTATCACATGAGTCAGTGAGAGTATAGTATACTCAATATTGGATAGTATCTAATTTAGCCATACTGTTACACAATATGATTTTTGATGAAATCTGTGGGTATTGTTCAGATAATCTTCATCAGCACAGATAAACATTTGGATGTTGTGTGTTCATTTACAGCACTATGAATAGATACAAAGTGAACCTATTTGTATATGACAAGCCTCAATCAAGATGTCCTTGCAATGTAAGAATGAATAAAGCAGTGAGAGCAGGCAATGCTCAAATCAAAAGAAATCCCAACCATAAACAAAAGAGCATAATAGGGGAAGTGGGAATACTGTCAAATCATTTCCTCATGTAATAAGCTTGATCAGTCTAGAATAAAGGATCTGATTATATCCATTTTTGACCTTGGCAAGTTTATTAAGAAGAATGAAAGAACAAAGGCTAACCAATAATAATAATAAATTATCTTCAATACATTTATTTCACAGTTCTATAACCTATGGAGCTTTTAGCTTTATATGAAACCAAATATTAAACACATCTTTCACGATTGATGAAAAAAAAGTTATTATCAAAATATATCTGGCAGTAAAACTGATAGAAAATTCAGATTATGCTTTAAAACAATAGGTATGATATAAACATTTAGCAAGTAACGTTAAGCCCATTACTGCATTAAATTCATGGCAATAATATAAATAAAATGCAGAAAAATGAGTCATAATAGTTCATTTCTATGATAAAGAACTTAAAATATCTGCTAAAAATGTCAGAACAAGTTTTGAAGCCTGTGAATATGGTGATGAAGTCACTGGGTCTTCCATCAGGATTTTACTTCAGCCCAAAACTTAGCAGTGGCTACAATGAACATTTCTGAGTTTACCTCTTGCTCAGAATGGTCCAGCCAAAGAAAGACCAATAAGAACCCATTACATTTCTAGCAGTGGACTAAACTTGAGAGGCTGGCATGCCACATAGCACATCTAAACTCAGAAAGGCTCAAACAAGAACACAACACAACACAATAGATAATCTGAATAGTTTGGAGTTTTCCTCAAGAAGAGCTATTGATTGATGATCTACCCATACCAAGCAAGCCAGAGGATTGAAAATCAAAAGGGGACTTAATTGAAACCATGTAATTTAGACTAAACCGAAGAATAAATTATTTAAGTCTTGAGGTAGAGGCTAACTTCCACCTAATTTAATCCCTCTTTTATTCACATTTAGCTATACTTTCTAGAGTCCTAAGCTGTGTTAGGTGGGATATTCATTTTCTGCTCCAACATATAACTTTAAGGCCATAAAATATTATATTTTCATTATATTTTGCAATTGAGAGAAGTAATTAGGATGTCGAGAAATTAATTAGACAATATACCAAATAAAATAAATATTAAGCATCTAAGTGGAATTCCTTCTCTTTTGACGAAATGTTAATTCTAAGCCCACTAAAGAATTCTCCCGACAATTCCATCTATTGCAAGAATTTTCAGACTACTAAATACTAAAGTGTGCAGGTGAATAATCAATTTAAAGGGAGCTAAGTGGCTCTGCCCCAAGTACCAGGCAAGGCAAAGTGCTAATGGATATAGGATATCAATGAAGGAAAACTATAGGTTCAATTTTATTATTAAAAATTTAACAAAATTAATATTCAGCCATCAATTTCAGTAAGTATTAGTAAATACTCTTTCTGGTTAAAAAACAAAGTTTTTATAACTTTAATTATATACTAGCACACAAACATTTCCCTCAAAAATAATTAATTATTACACAATGTTATCTATTGTAAATAAACTGTTCATTACTAGTTAAGTGATGATTAGCTTTGTACAGGGAGGCATGGGCTTCATGCATCTAAGAGCAACAGTTGGCTAACACTTTTCTTAGAATAACCTTGGAGGATTACCACTTTAAAAAAAAAATAGAAGTGTAATTTTCAAAAGATGGATTTAATTTTTCTTTTTCTGATAAAATATTTTAAAATGTACATATTCTTTAGAAGTATTTGAATACTTCTGCTATTACTAATAAGAGTTCATAATTTTGATTTAATAGTCCTTGAATTTACCTATAAAATTAATTTATAAATGGTTAGTAGTGGAATAAGCCTCCTAATAATTTTTTTTAAAAAGCAGATATAATAATTTAAAACTTTAAGATAAGAAACACCAGGAACTAATAAAGAAGCACCATTCAAACACTACAAAATTATTTCCAAAACTTAGCAAAAAAAGAGAGCTTTCACTGTCTGTCTATAAGAGAATGTTACTGTTGTGAACTTCAGCTCTGACTCTTCATCTTAAACAATTACTCCTGCCTGCTCACACTCCCTAACCAGGAACGAGCTGTTTTCTTGATACTGTTATCTTTGTGTGGATACTGGGTGCATTCATAGAATGTCCACTCCATGCTCCCCTAGCAGCATACTGCTACACATCCTGTTGCTTATCCAGTAACCAAATGAAGTTATTCTCTCACAGAGTAAAAAAATTGGAAGTTATAAAGAATATAACTCAATTGACTTTCAAAGTTGACAAGTGTAATCTAGTTTATTAATTAAACTTAAGACACTAGTTCTAATAAGAAGTTAGAATGAAAAAAAAAATAATCAACCAAATTTAAAGATAATAACACATAGAAGTAAGAACAGAGTTAAATGAATGGTGCTTCTGTAAAATTGTTAGGAAATTATATTATCTCTAAGAATATATATCGACTCTTAAATATTGAAACTTTTAATTTATATTTGTCTTCAAAAATCAATTTTAAAAGCAATAAATACATAATAATAAATAAATAAGGGAAAAGTAATAACTACTAAACTAATTTACAAGCATGAGTAGAATATTTTAAGTACAAAGTTAAAAAAAAAATCGTGCCATTCCATAGTAGCATACACTGCTAAGAAGGGAAGAAGGAAGCAAGAGCAGGGTACAAAAATAAATATTTCACTATACAAAGCAAAATAAAAAACAAGAAGATATCATGAACTAAAAGCTATCAGCTATATATAGTATAAAAAAAAAAAAANAAAAAAAAAAAAAAAAAAAAAAAAAAAAAAAAAAAAAAAAAAAAAAAAAAAAACATAATGAGGGTGCGTTAATTTGTCATAATTTTCATATAATTTAAAATCAAGAATAAAACTACTTTCATTACTTAAGTTCATACATACAGACAAAAGTACAGACTTCTTTACTTAATTTTAATGAAAAAGAAAAACTAAATGGTACTTCTGAACAACACAAGTCTGAACTGAGCAGAACACTCAAAATTACAACAAACATCATTTCCAAAGAAAAAGCTTTGACACAACTAAAGCATAGTAATAAGACCATGCCTGGTATTAGTAAGGTCTAAGTGAGAACGAATTAGATACATGGAAAATATATAATGAGCATAAAGGTAGTTTCATGTAAGTGGTTTATAAGGAGTGCAGATAATTCAACACACAAAATAGAATTAACATGCAATAGCATCAACTCAACCACTAACAAAAAAAAACAACTTTAACATTATAACCCTTCCTGCACTTTATAAGGAAGAGAGCAGAATAAAGGAGGCGGTGATCTCAGTTGGTAATATAGAAAAATTGAGATCATGCATTTTTGTCAAGATTTGACTTACAATTGACTATTGAATGTGTTTTAATTGAAAAATCTAAACAAAAAATTCCTGACAGATGGTTAAAATTCCTAGCATATGTACTTATATGGATAAATCAACATCTTTTTGGAGAAATTATAGTTAGTTACAAAACGCAAACCACCAACAACATTAAAAAAAACATTTGATTTTAAAATTTTATGAACACCAAATAGGAATTAAATCATAGTCTATATATATATATAAAAGGCATGTCCAGAAAGTAAGTGTACTGAGACTGTCACAGCGGTAGGGAATTGTTTTTCCACATGTTGGCTGCACTGCCACATAGAATGATTTCTCCCCTTCTCAACAAGACCACTTGAGGTCAGTATGTTGAGAACTGTAGACGCACTAAAACTTTGGTGAGAAATGTCAATCCAATCTTCCACCAAGTGTGAAATACGCGGTGTTATCTGTAATCTCATTTGGAAGAGATTAACTCCGATTAAGGTTTGTAATGAGGTACAAACTGCTTATGGTGATAAAGCTATGAATTGTATAAGTGTCACAAATCTCCAGCTGCACATGGGTGGAAAAAGGTTTCCAACCAACAAGGAGGTGAAGGAGGAACTGGAGAAGTTGATGAAGGGATTGGTGCAAAACTATTTCGAGGAGGGCATCAAAAATGGATATCCTGGTACACCACCTGCATTGAGAGGAATGGTGACTATGTCGAAAAATAGCTTAGACTGTACTAATGTAAACAGGTAATTTTTTTGTTAAAATAAAATTTTTTTATAACTTACAAAATTTAGTATATTTACTTTCTGGGCATCCTTCGTGTGTGTGTGCGTGCGTGTGTGTGTGCACGCGTGCGCATCAAGAAAAGGAAGAATGGCATGAATTCTAATAAGTAGCACATATTTCTTGGCTTTGACATTACTAACAAATGTTTAAAAAGTTGATTTGTAAGGAAAAAAAGAAATTTAGTTATTTGGAATTTTAGTTTTAAGTCCCTTTTTTTAATTAAAAATAAACAATAATATTTCAGAAATATTGATATGTGAAAAATCAGTTTATAAAAAGAGGAAAAGAAGGCAACATCTTGGGTTACTCAAAAATATATATTTGATAAGTAAAAATCTTTATTTTTATTGGTATAAAATTAAATTAACTGAACTCTTAAACTTTACTCTTTTGAAATTTCAGTTTTTTTTTATTTAAAATTTTAATGAATTTTCATTATAATTAATCTAATGAAATTCATGAACCTAACAGTGTCGATAATAATTATCTAATCTTCTCATGGCCCCTTTTAGAAATTTCTAGTAGATAAAAGACATATTATTTTTTTTTTTTTTTTTTAAGAAATATGTATAGCTATAATAAAACAACTCATGGCCACATAATATGTCACATGCGCCAAGAATTTCATTAAGAACTAGCAGAAAAGTAAATGACTTCTAAGAACCATTCTATGAACATGAAAATTTTAAGTAAAAAAAAAAAGAGATCAAACAAGATTGTCACTCAAAATCAAATTCAATTAATTGTTTTTGTTTTTTTAAATGCATTATTTTATGTTATATCACCTTTAGAGTAAAAATAGTCTAGCAGTTTGCTTGTTAAGTAGCTGGCTTAATTGTCCGTGGTATTTCTATCAATCACCCATCAAAATCTACACAAATGTCTAGATTAGTTAAGTAACTAATTAAGAAGACCTTCTTCTTAAGTCAAGTTATTTGTCACAGATACACCAATGTTACATAAAAGTACCTTTTGCTCAAAGAAAACATAATATACACTTGAAATAAGATAAAAAAAATATGAGAGGAATACAACACTTACCGTAGTAACCAAATGCTTGGGCTGCAATCCAGTGTCCCAGGGAGCGAAAGAGAGAGAAAGAGAAGAAAAGAAAAAACAAACAAGACATTAATTTTTAATACAAGTTAGTTAAACATTCAATACTATTAAGTTTGTTTTATTGTATAAAACAAAAAAATTGAACTCCTTAAACCATTTGATTTGTACAGCAACAACAAGAATGTTACATTGTGGGTGTTGCAAAATGTAACGATCCACAATCAAACTATGCAATTAATTTAGACATATACATTATGTATTGTCATGTTGATTTGCTTGTAATACTAATCTGAGTTTTTTGTTAGTTATGGTTATGTGAACTAGAAATTTTATTTCATAAAAAAAAAAAATTCTGAAAATTGTATAATTTAAAACAAGAAATTTATATTTTAATAAGATATATTGTTATTTCAAGGATACAGGGGTGAGGTGTAAATAAATCTATAAAAAAAAAAAAAAAAAACTTGACAAGTAAAATTATATTATAGGTGAAAAAATACCCAGTTCATTAGGACCTAGAAATACTTTTTCAAGTTTCAGAAGTGGAATTACTAGCTTGAAAAAGTAAAATGATATAAGATAGCAAATTATCAACAGGAAAATTATAAATATTTTATTTTAGAAATTATTCAAGTTCAATTTATGTACAAAACAAACAAGATAAAATTTTAAAAATATACATATCAATATCATAAACCACTTCATTTGACTTATACTAAATTAAAAACAAACTAATTAGAATGTTAAATGAGTGATAAATCAACATTTTTTGGAGAAAGTGTAGTTAGTTGTAAAACACAAACCACCAACACCATTAAAAAAAAACAACATTTTAAAATTTTTGATATTAGTACAGCAACTAAGAAACCATAAATGGGAAGTGGAATTAAAATAAATAAAATAAAAACAAAATGAATACTTGGAAAAGAAAGTTTAGCCAAAGAATCAAACCTGTAAGACAAGGACACAGGGAGGGCATCAGTCAACTATATTCAAATAAAATTATAAATAAGAATCATGTGAGAATGGTCGGGGTTTCGGCCAGGAAGAAAAAAAGTTGTTTTCTGCAGTTTACAATGTGAACAACCACCCTGGGGAGATTTCTCCACTCAACGCCATTGCCCTGATGATGGCTTACTAGCTAAGCCGAAACGTTGGCATAAATAAAAATATTACTCCAAATTTTGGTGTATATTTTTTTCTTCCTGGCCGAAACCCCGACCATTCTCACATGATATTCGAGACGGCCAACTAACCATCAACCATATAAATAAGAATAATATTGTGAACTCCCTCAGAAGGGATATTTCTTAATAACAGACCGTGTTGATAATATTTTTATTTAAGTAAGTCTCTTCTATTCATGACAGTCTCTTTCCATTCTTATAAATAAATAACTTGCAATTAACCATTTCGCAACTTAATCTTATTAAATCAATGAGAGCACATTTAACTATCTGAACTTTCTGTTAATTTTTATTAATGAAGCATAAATAGTTCAAATCATCTCATTTAGGAAGTATTATCTAACCACATAATTAATTAAGAACTATCATACCTATTATCATACTATGGTATGATAGTTCAATATTCATTGGTAGTGAAAATAACCTTTTAGATTATTTACCTTAATTAAGAACATCCATTCAAAAATAAATAACAAACAAAAATAAAAACTGAAGAAAAGACAAAATATTTGATTTTTTTATTCAGTTTTAGTTGTAGAAAGCTTATGAACTTGAAGGCCAGTAAAAAAAGACAAATCAATACACAAGATAGAAGATTAACAAGCTAGAAGATTTTAAACACTTCCTTCCTGCCTGAATTGCTTCTTATATAGTGCTGATCTAACCTTAGCTTTAATAAATGTACTCCTTTATTTTATACAATAACTGTAAATCAATTCAAATAACTGTAAAGTATATCTAATAAAATTTAGTACTATATGTTATTGTTGCTTACATTAAATTAAAAGCAGAATCATATAATAACAAATAACAAATATCTGAGAAAAATAAAATACTCCAAAATAATTGTGTAATAATTTTTTTTCTTCTTTATCATTGCCAATGCTTTGACTTAACTTGTAAGTCATCATCATGGCATTGATGATATCCATAATGATGTATGGAGAGATTTCTAAAGGAGGTTTATGGTCACACCTAAACTAAACTAACTCATTTTAGTTCTGCATTCTGAGATGTGACCATAAACTTCCCTAGGAGATCTCTTCATATACCATTATTACCCTGATAATGACTTACAAGTTAAGTCAAAACATTGGCAATAAAAAAATAATTACATAATAATTTGGAAGTATTTTGTTTTTCATCCAGGCCGAAACCCTGATTATTTCTCAGCGCAATACTCGACAACCAATCAACCACCAACCATAATAAACTGACATATTTTCACAGAAAAGAGGGGTTTGTTGGGGTATTTTTGTATAACTCTTTACTGAAAGAATTTTAAACCGAAGAAAACTTTTCAAAATACAATTAAGAAGCTTACTGAAAATTAATCTAATTTTTAAATATAGCCTTAATTTTTTTTTTAATATAAGTTTTGTTAGATATATATAGACAAATGTGAGGCATTCATATTTTAAAATGTATGTGATATTAAGTTATATTTATATTAAGTATATTATCTATTTTGCATTATATAATGACGCATTGATTACATATATTATACAGCATGTCTAAATTCTAATGTATACTTAAGATTTCTATTTATAAACTTTTATACTACCCTATATTTCAAAAAACACTTGTCTTAATATTTTATTTTGCTCTATAATTTAGAGGGGCTTTAACTGTCTCTAATGTATACTAAGATCCTATAAATAAACTTTAATTCTATCCTATATTTCAAAAACCCAATTGTGCCTTAATATAATAATTTAGAGGTCCTCTAACTGCCTCATGTGGGGGGTCGTTCATTTTGCATATGAAGAGCAATATGTTCACCTTCAGCTAGTACACTTGCACCAGAACTTACCATTCAAATAAAGCATCATACAATTTCAACAAGGGGAACATACAAAATACAGTTTCAGCTTAAAGGATAAACTAGCAATATCTAGAAGAAAGCAACATCTCCCATAAATCAACAGGATAAAACTCCCTACAGATTTTATCTACTACCGTATAAATATGTGTGTGAACACGCACAATACACTAAAAAGTCAACTTTGCATTAAACAAAATCGAAGAACCATAAAATTATATTTACTTTATTTTATTTGATTAGAGCATAATATCCTTGGATGCTTAATGCAGAAAATTAAAGCTTGTTATTAACTTCAGAATAATCTAATTTATCACTCAAATAAATAGGGAGAAATAAACAAATATTTAAAAATAGAATCATTGAAAAAAAAGCAATTATACAAAAATTAATATAAAATGGTTAGTGGGACGCACCTTTCCTCGGGCGGAACCAGTCTTCGCAGTACCCTTTCAGGGGAGAAGATGAATCAGACCCTTGAGTGAGTGACTCAAATCAATAGGAACAACACACACATGTAAACATACACAATACTATATTTAATATATAAACAGGAAATATCTTAACTAATGAGCTTTTTCCATTTCTTTATGAAGACGGGAAGAGAAAAAAACACTCCTATAGATTGTCCATAATAAATTGATTTGACGTTCATTAAACAATACTAGATTTAAATTCCAAAAGGACTCTGGCAAGCTATAAATTATATATCTAATAAAAAGTTCCTATTTTCATATCCTTATATGAAAGGTCCTTATCTTCGAAGAAAAGTAAAACTTCTCCCAACAAAATTGGTAAAGATTGAAAACTTAATGCAATATGGTCGTGCCCCCTAAGCTATTAATACCTGGTGAACAAAAACTACAATTCATCAATTGACGGAAGTAAACCATTAATGATGATAAATCAACTAATCTTCAACTTACAAATATAATTTACTGAACAAACCAATATTTCAAATTATATTCTAAAGTGAAGTGCTTAATAAGTAATAATCTAAATTTCATATTATAAACAAAATGTAGATCATTACTTACTTAGCACTTCAAAACCTAGCAGCTTAAAAAAAACTAAAATTAACTCATAAACCTCTTTCTCATACAAAAAGATTAAATATGTTTTCCATATAGTTACTCCACAGTCCACAAATAAATGGTATCTATTAGTTCGGTATATAGATTCTATCTATTAGTTACATAT